>VZTH01018243.1:0-13361 GCA_013397815.1 Aleadryas rufinucha
TGGGGGGCAGACAGGCTTCCTTCAAGGAGGGCACCTGGGCTGGGGGATTTGCTCCTCCAGAACCAAAACAGAACTCGACACTGGCATGTTTTTGACTCCGTGCCACAAACATTTGCACTCCACAGAGCTTTCTTAATTTGGCTAGATGGTATTTATCCACTCCTTGGGAGAGATGGCTGAGACTCCAGGCAGTTTGATTTATGCCAGTTGTTCAATTTGTGACAAATGCTGTCAACAGTTGTTCATTTTAATTACTGTTCTTGGGCCCAGATGTCTCAAAGATGAGCTCAACACCACACAAATATAATAAATACAGACAATATTAGCAACTCAGCTTCCTTTCTAGGGGAGAAGTGTGGAGAAACCTACTGCCTTTTCTTCCCAACCTGTCTCTCCCCTGCCTGCCTGTCTTCAGCATGGCACTGGAAGCAGCAATAGAAAGAGGAGGTGGATTACCTTTCCTTCCTGTTTGCTGGTGGGCTGCTCATGCCCCCTGCTCCCACACTAAAATCACACCTTGATTTGTTCATCATATAGGTACACATCACTTTGCCCAGACCACAGCAGAGCAAGCCCTCTGGCCTCCACAGCAGAGCTATTCCTGCTCCTCCAGGCTTGTGGCACAAATGGGAGAAACAGTGGAGACAGCAGAGCTCTCTTCCCATCTCTGTTCTCTCCAATATTACTAGAGACCACTGTACCAAAAGGGAAACTATAATCCTAAAAACATTTTAGCAGAAATACCTTCTGAAGGCCTTTGTTCCCTCACTGAATATACAACTCACTATATGGAGAGGTTTTTTCACGAGAGGTTCAGTGCCTCCTCATCCCAGCTGGAGCTGGGCTCAGAGAAGTGGCCTTAAGGTGATTATTAGTCCCAGGTCATGCATCCCCCTGTCACCTGTGCTGGACACCCCATCACTCCCACAGGCTGTTCAACACTTTTTGGAAAAGGTCATGGGGATAGGGACTTTGGTAAAACTTAGGAGGGATGAATACAACCCTATATCCTACCCCAGCTGTGGAAAGGCTTGTTCTTCTCTGCTTCCTCCAGGGTAGTAGATGTTGTTCACTAAAACTTATGTAAAAATGTATCCAAAGCCACAACTGGAATTCCAGTGCCTGCACATAATTAATAAACAATATGGGCAATTTAATGTCTTTATTCTAACTATCAGCTCAGAGTAGGAATCCTTTCAAGAGCGTTAAGCCATGTAGGCAACATTAGAATCTAAGCAAATTATGAGCCAAGCTGTTTACCTTGTGAAACCTCTCATATGTTAATTTTGTTCCTTGGCACTTTCTTAATTTTTTGCTGCTGACTCACTCTAAAGAATTTTCCAGTGTAATTGCAGAATGCACTTCAGACAACTCCTGCCTTTGGCTCTGGCCTCCTGTCTCCACTTGCACAAGGAGGCAAATACTGTCCTCTGCTTGGCAGGGGTGGGGTTTTATGTGTTTGGCCTCCAGTGGGGTCAGGGTCAGTGCCAGGGAAGTGAAGTCCATGATCATCTGAAGAAATAGGGGTGCACGGGGAGCCCAAGCCCATACTGACTCTGGGTGCTTTTCGGCAGGATTGGAGATGTTTCCCATCATGGGTGTCTGGGGCTGTGGCCGGGCTCAGAGAGGACACGCTTCTGCCCATGGGTGACAGGCACCCCACACCCCTTCCCTGAGCCCTCCAACCTCACGTGCCATCGGCACGCACATGCAGAGGATGAAACCTGGAATGTGACACCCTGGGGTCTGGGGCCAGCTGGAGGTGGGAGGACAGAGCCAGGAGCGCGTTACGACGCTTGTAATCACACTGGACACATACGGTTATATTTAAGTGCTGGATGTCTGCTGGCTGAGGAGGCCGAGGCAAGACTGGACTTGATTAGACATAATGACAAAAATGGACCAACTGTTGCTGAGAAAGCCTCTGCAGCAAAGTATTAGCTCTTTGTTATTGAGATATTACTGTCTGAGGCTTCACTGCTTTCAACTCCCCATCGTTATCTTTACAGACTTCCACTGCACTCTAAATAGGTTCCCAAGTTCAGCTCTTTGCCCTCGGCCATAAATTTAACACACTAAATATTTTCATCTGCTGTAGAACACACCACACTGTGGAACTTGTTACTTCATGGCAAATAAATACAGCTTGAAAACAGGACACACTTTTGAAAATATTTTTTTTGAAAGTATAACCCTTCTCACCTTAAAAATGTTAAAAATCAACATTTCTGTTTTCCAGTGTCTGAGTTAATGTATATCTTTTATTATACAATCAGTACTGACTGTACTTCTCTGTATCTAAACATAATGGATTAAAAAAAGTTTAAATAAATATTTAAATATATATTCAATTTATTTATTTCCCACTAAAAGATACAATAAATGTATTTATTTTGCAGGCGTCATTTAACATAATGGTTTTGTATATGATTACATTTATCTGCCTGTGTTCATACCCAGCAAATACATCAAGGTATTTTCAGTTGTGATTAAATGTACTTTTATATTATGTCTAATATGCTGGAGTTATTTCTGTTTGCTCAAAGGTACCAGAAGAAAAGTGAATTTCTATGCAAAATTTTATACAGAACTAAATAACCCTATGTTATACAAATCATTAAAATATATAATTTAGATCTTTGATCATATTAGTGTAGCTTTTACTTAAGTAAGAGTGACCCTGAGAGTCTTGCCTTTACTGGCAACTGCAGTAGCTTTTAATCTTTGTGCATTAGCTAAAAACCTGCTGAGGCCTCTGTACCTCCACAGCTGAGCTTCCTTAGATTTATGGAGGCAGAGGTAGAACAGGCAAGAAGCAACATGCCTGTACTTAATGGCTAGGGGACTTCACTGAGGGATTTTACATGAAACAGTAGCTGGATAAAAAACAGTGATAGACATAGAATCACAGAATAATTTAGCTTTGAAGATACTTCTGGAGGTCATCTAGTCCATCCCCCGCTCAAAGCAGGGTAAACTTCAAAGTGAAATACAACCTCAAGTCAGATCAGGTAGTACAGGGTCATAACCAGCTGAGGTATGAGTATCTCCATGGACAGGGTTGCTCCTGGGTGTAGACACCAGAGCAGCCCTGCCCAGATAACTACCCTACAAAGTCATGCTTTTTGCTCAGTTTCCTACCAGCCCTGCGATTCCTGGCTGTGCAACGCTGCAGTTTCTACACAGACCTACAGGCCAGAGAGAGATGAGGGTACTTGCCTGAAATGTGGGAATGTGGTTTAAAATCCCCTCAGGCAGAGGAAGCCTCAAACCCTTCCTCGAATGGTGGTCCATCTGCTGTGGCCAGAAATGCCGCCGACCACAGGCTTTCTTGTATTATTGATTCAAGTCCTGTGTCTGTTGCTAAAAGCATTTGGATGCTGCTTCATCCCCTTCCAGCAGCTGTACTCACTCAGGGGAGCGCCCCAATCCCAGCCCCATCCCTATCCCTGTGTGGGGGCCCTTGCAGGCCAGTGCTGCTTCTCCCCATGGGCAGCTTTGCTGCTGGATCTCTGCAGCTAAGAGGCTTGGTTTGGTGCAAGCAAGGCAAAAGGCACCCACTCAGAGGGGGCTGCTCCCCTCCTTCTATTTCTGAGTCAAAAAAGATGTGCCCCTGGTTTTAATCGCTGAGGAATAGAACTCAGCCAGCAGTGGGGTGCTTTGGGACAAAAGGGTTTTATCTTCCATGTCTGGGGATGGACTCCCTTGCTCATGGTACCTGCTGGAGAGAGTGTTACTGTTCAAGCAGCAGAGACAGAAGGCTCCTGCTGTGGCCCTGGAGCAGTTCTGGGGGGAGACTAGTGGTATGGGCATCTTACAAACTCCCTATTACCACCTGCTAGAGCAGTTCCTACTCTGGGGGTAGAGACCAGGCAGCAGCTTTCACCCTTGCTCCAGACGCTGAGCACAGAAGATCCTCAGCCCAGTGGACACATGCAGCAGCAGGACTTTAATGAGAGGAGATGAAGCCAAAGTGAGTTTAGTCCTCTCAGCCATGCTCCTGATATGTCTTGCAATGGCAGTCTCAAAATGCCCATTTACACCTTTCACTTTTTACTCAGGATCTTAGGGTCACAGTTCTTGTATGAATACTGTTCAGAAACTGTTTATTTATTTTAAAAAAGAACTAGAGAACAGTCAGCAGAAAAAACGGGTTCACTAAGAAACTTACAGAATGGGCAGAAAGCAAAATATTTTTAATGCATAAACTTGAACATAGAATCACAGAACCATAGAATCATAGTTCAAAAAGACCTTTAAAGATTATCTTTAAAGATGATAACCACCACCATGATCATCATTAAACTGCATCTCAAGTTTAATCTTGTATCCAAATGTTTTTTGAACACTTCTGGGATGGTGATTGCATCACTTCCATGGGCAATCTATGCCAGTGCTTTACAACCCTTTCCTAATATCCAGCCTAAACCTCCTCTGGTACAACTGACGGCATTTCCTCTAATCCTGTCACTTGTTGCCTGGGAGAAGAGGCCAACCCCCACCTCACTACAACCTTCTTTAAGGCAGTTGTAGAGAGTGATAAGGTCTCCCCTCAGCCTCATTTTTTCTCCAGGCTAAACTACCTCAGCTCCCTCAGCAGCTCCTCACACGATTTGTGCTCCAGACCCTTCACCATCTCCATTGCCCTTCTCTGAACATGCTCCAGCATCCCAATGTCCTTCCTGAGCTGAGGGGCCCAGAACTGAACACAGCACTTGAGGTGCAGCTTCACCAGTGCGGAGTACAGGGGGACAATCACTGCCCTGGTCCTGCTCGCTACACTATTGCTGATACAGGCCAGGATGCAATTGGCCTTCTTCATGGGTACACTGCTGACTCATGTTCAGCTGCTGTTGACCAGCACCCCCATGTCCTTTTCTGCTGAGCAGCTTTCCAGACACTCTTCCCCAAGACTGTAGTGCTGCCTGGGTTTTTTGTGGNTTCAGAGACTGATAGACATTGATGAGGTCCCCTCTCAGTTGTCTCTGAACAGGCCCCACTCTCTCAGCCTTTCCTCATAAGAGAGATGCTCCAGTCCCCTCATGATCTTTGTAACCCCTCCACTGGACCTGCTCCAGTAGCTCCATGTCTCTCTTGTACTGAGGAGCCCAGATCTGGACACAGCACTCCAGGTGAGGTCTCACCAGGGCCATCACATAATCTTACCCAGATCCCTGATGCTGGCAGGGACTGACCTTTCCTTTAGAGACCCCCACAGCAGCCAAGGTTGGAGCACCAACACAAACTTTTCTTCTCCCCTACATTTTTCCCACATTTTCTGTAAGGAGTAGTGGGACCACAACTGTCCCCATAATGACTTGTACATGCCCAGTTAAATATGGATATTCCAAACTTCTGTAACTACAGTCTACACCCATGTGGTAGCACAGATTCTTTCCCATGGGAATTTTTCTCTTCTTCTCCCTGTGTTCTATAAATAAAGATAAGGTTTGGATGTTATTGAAACTGTCTCTGGAAAGATGGGCAGTTCTACCTGGCCTATGGGCCTAGGGGGAGGTTTTGAATTGACCCAATCCGGAGAAACTTTTAAAAGTCTATATAAGTTTTAGAATTAAATAATAAAATCAGAATTCCGCCTCACCCGATCCAGTCTGGTTCTTGCACTCGGCTAGCGCTCAACAGCGACACACCCACTACNTCTGACTTTGTGTTGTCTGTGAACTTGCTGAAGGTCCACTCAATCCTCTCATCCAAGTTATCAGTGAAGATATTAAACAGGTCTAGTCCTGGGGTACACCACCTGTGACCACAGAATCACAGAATGGGTCAGGTTGGAAGGGAGCACAGTGGGTCATCTGGTCCAACCTCCCTGCTCAAGCAGGGCTGTCCCAGAGCACATGGCACAGGATTGTATCCAGACGTTTCTTGAATATCTCCAGTGAGGGAGACCTCACCACCTCTCTGGGCAGCCTGTTCCAGAGCACCTGCACAGTAAAGAAGTTCTTCCTCATGTTCAGGTGGAACTTCCTGTGCATCAGTTTCTGCCCATTGCCTCTTGTCCTATTGTTGGCACCACTGAGAAGAGCCTCCTCCATCCTCTTGACACCCTCCCTTCAGAGACTGATAGACATTGATGAGGTCCCCTCTCAGTTGTCTCTGAACAGGCCCCACTCTCTCAGCCTTTCCTCATAAGAGAGATGCTCCAGTCCCCTCATGATCTTTGTAACCCCTCCACTGGACCTGCTCCAGTAGCTCCATGTCTCTCTTGTACTGAGGAGCCCAGATCTGGACACAGCACTCCAGGTGAGGTCTCACCAGGGCCATCACATAATCTTACCCAGATCCCTGATGCTGGCAGGGACTGACCTTTCCTTTAGAGACCCCCACAGCAGCCAAGGTTGGAGCACCAACACAAACTTTTCTTCTCCCCTACATTTTTCCCACATTTTCTGTAAGGAGTAGTGGGACCACAACTGTCCCCATAATGACTTGTACATGCCCAGTTAAATATGGATATTCCAAACTTCTGTAACTACAGTCTACACCCATGTGGTAGCACAGATTCTTTCCCATGGGAATTTTTCTCTTCTTCTCCCTGTGTTCTATAAATAAAGATAAGGTTTGGATGTTATTGAAACTGTCTCTGGAAAGATGGGCAGTTCTACCTGGCCTATGGGCCTAGGGGGAGGTTTTGAATTGACCCAATCCGGAGAAACTTTTAAAAGTCTATATAAGTTTTAGAATTAAATAATAAAATCAGAATTCCGCCTCACCCGATCCAGTCTGGTTCTTGCACTCAGCTAGCGCTCAACAGCGACACACCCACTACCTCAGTCTGCACCCCCACCACTGCAAGATGCTGAAACCAGGTCTTAGCTTGGCCAACTCAACACCTTGCCCTGCCATTCTTTCATTTCTCCTGTGGTATGTAACAAGTGCTCAGGCACAGAGCTCTGCAAAGGCACATCTGGGGCTAGGTCCCTGTCCTCCTCCTGTGCAATTACCTGCTTTGGTTAGCAGCACCACAGAGATGGTGGTAGTGCAAACCAAGACTCCAGGCAGGGAGGGACAAAGTAAGTGGTTCCCACATCTGCCCCCAAGTTCAGCAAGCTCAACTGAATATGCAGTGTGCTCCCTCTGGGGAAAGGGTCCCACATAGATAATGTTATGGAAGTGTTTTACAGGGATTAGGTCCTATTATAAAGGTATACAGCATATTGTATTACATAATTATAATTTGGTATGTTATTTAAATATAAATATGCATTTTATTAAATACACCTGTATGCATATAAAGTATTACTGTTAAATAGCTAATATTATATAGATATGTAATATTGCATATATCACTCTGGTGGTGACAGGAACTGAGACAGGTGTTTCTGAACCTGGGCCATATTCTGCTCATCATTCTTCAGTGCAGCAGAGCTGCTCTGGCCATGATCCTTCTATTGGGAGTTGATCTACAGGGTTCACTCAGAAGAGAAAGCAGAGCCTTTCCAGAAAGAAGCACTCCCCTGGAGCACAGAGCAGCGCCTTTCAGTTCTGTGGGATTGTAGCCTAAAGGATGGGAGTTTTGTGCCTGGCTGTAGGGTAATTTTGCTGTGGGATATTTCAGAAGGCACTTTTGTTGATCAGAGAGCAAGATATGCTCCTTGCCTCCTTGGGCATGATGGAAGGATTTTTCTTTTGCATCTTCTTGAGTGGAGATTGGATTCCCCATAGGGGAGAAATCAGTGATTCAGAATGAGGGGTTTTCTGTGTATAACTTGTTTTATTTATGCTTTATCTTCAAATGGTGAAGGGTGAAACAGCATGGAGGTGGTCCCCATTTGGGAGTTGGGGCCAACAAGGCAGTGATCAGCCTAGGAGTGCTCAGCCTCAAGGTCTGCATTGGACCAGGAGGGAGGAAGGCAGAGAGCAAACCACCCCAGAGCCCTCATCCTACAGAGAAACCTCACAAAGTCCCTTCAAAGCACGGACGATGGTCACACACGCACACAAATAGTGTGCACAATAGCACCATCTGGTGACTTTGGCCATCAGGTTGTATTTCCATGGCACCATATTACCCAGGGGACAATTCCTCTCCAGTCCCTGGGCTGCTGCTCTCCATGCTCTTTTCATAAACTCAATGGTTTCAGTTGTTCTGCAGAATAAAAAACAGTAGACATGGCAGACTCTTTCAAAACCACTCCTGCCAAACTCCCATATTGTTGCTGGTGTGACCCTGAATTTTAACATTTTTAGGTTTCAGTAAAATTTGGTTTACATTCTTTTTTTAATATGTGTTTGTTAGGTATTTGGCACATATAGCACTACCTACCAGATGCTAGGAGAACTCTCACAGGCCAGTTATGAAATGAAGCATTTTTCTGGCTTTCTGGATGGTTTGTTTCCTACTCCTTGGAAGCAATGTGTCACTGCACTAACACACATTTCTTCAGGTCAACAACCACACCCCAATCATGCTCCACTGCTTCTTCCACTGCCACTAACGCAATATTCCAAAGAAAATACCCCACTCAAGAATAAGCTTTGTGGGAAGCCAACCACATTGTCACACTTTTGGGGTGGCACAAATAAAAGTCTTGAATAAGCAGTAGGAAGACAGAAACACAGCCCAGGATTACCATGAAACATAAATGCCCAAAGCAAGTCCTGTTTCCTCTGCCTCACTTTTTTTTTTTCCCTTGTTGCATGAGAAAACAAGCAGCAATAGGAAGTTCTTTTTCATATTCCAGACAGGATTCTGAGGATCTTGGTTGGTTCGAGGCAGCACTGAAGTAAAACATAAACATGTGAGCCCAGAAAACCTCCCTTGCTCCATTCATCCAAAGCAGAAGGAATTATAATTATGGATTCCTCTTCTCAACCAGCTGAGAGTGATGCTTGCTCATGGCTCTGTCCATGACACGTGCCTCTCCTTGGCTGTGTGCCTGTGCCTGCACATCACACTACAGTCATGCTGGTGACAAAGGTGTCCCATGTACCTCTTCCACTGTGCTCTGCAAACACCTCCTGACTTTTTGCCCTGAGACATTGAGCATGTGGAGTCCCTATCGAGATCCACCTTTCCCAGAGCAGTTCAAGGGCAGGTCAGCTCCAGACTTTACACAGCCTTGTGAGCTTTGGCCAGCTCTCTTTGTGTGGTTGGTCTGTGCTGTAGCAGAAAATTCATGGACACCTGCACTGTGAGGTAATCACTCTGTACTGCAAACTCACCTTACAAGGATGTCTAATATTGCAAAGTCATAATTACAATTAAATATATTTCTGACTACTTGTTAGGTTATTCTGAAACATTCTGTTTTGATAGGACAAGGGGTAATGGTTTTAAACTAAAAGAAGGTTGATATAGATTAGATCTAAGGAAGAAGGTTTTTTACAGTGGGGGTGGTTAATCACTGTTACAGGTTGCCTACAGAGGTGGTAGGTGACCCATCTCTGGAAATATTCAAGGTCAGATTGGATGGGGCTCTGAGCAACCTGATCTAGTTGAAGATGTCCCTTGTCACTGCAGAGGGGTTGGACTAGATGATCTTAAAGGTCCCTTCCACCTCAAACTATTCTATGATTATCAGACACAATTGAAATGGCATTCGCCTTTCCTTTGTAGATGAACAAAGCACATTTTGAGAACTATTTTATCTGCTGTTTTGATTATGCACTTGCTTAGAGTTTGATACCCAGAGGAGAAATATTTGCAAGGAATCATCCAGAAACTAATACCAAGATGCAGAGTTTCCCATCTAATTACATGTGCTGGATGTGGTCAAAGAATTGGGACATTCTTCATGACCAGTCTGTTGTCCCTGTGGTTTTGGAATGCCCTGATCCCCCTAAGGCCTAACTCTCTGCACATCCAGTGCAGATCAGTGCCACCAATTCAGGGATACTCTGGCTTTTTGCAGAGAGAAATCCTCAGATGGAAATCTGTGGCTTCCTCTCCCAGCTATCATTTTATCCTGTGCTGAACCATCCCTGAACAAGCAGGCTGCATCTGTTCTAGCAAAACAAACACAGCAGAGGCTGAGCTACAGCACTGGCACATGGTGGTGCAGTCATTGTCAGCATAGGGCTGGCTGGGCCCCTCACCCTGCCCCAGGCCTGGCAGCATTTCCCTCCTCTGCCTCTGCTGTGAACAAGGGTAGAATGTGAAAATGGTATTTTTAAATTATGGTGATTTTCATTTCGTGAACTTTAATTTTGATGCACTAAGATCTTCACTGGATTTCTTATGGTGAGTCCCCACATGCCTCCTAGCTGTGTATTTTATTAAATTATTTTATTAAATAATTTGCCATTTTAAGTGCTTCTGTAAGTTAAGATATGAGATGAAGTGTGCATCTTTTCTGGCTAGAGTAGAAGCAAGCCTCTACTGCAGAAACAACCCCTTGGGTGTCTGGTTTTCTCAACTTCTTTTTCTTGTATAATATTTTTAAACTAGATCAGCAGTTTTTTAACACCATTCTCCCCACATAGGCATTATGGCCCATGCACCTTACCAGCACCCTTTCCTGTGCTGAGGACTGCTAGAAGGGCCAATAAGGAAAACCTGGCTGTGAAATGTTACCTTAAACATAATTTGTTTCCCTGTACTTCCCAAGTGTGTGCTTTGTTTCAAAACTTGAGGAAAAGCCAACTTTTCACTCAGGAAGAAAATCCTGAGAAGGTGCTCTTGGTGATGGTGGTCAATAGATAGATCAAAGACAAGATCTCCCCCCAAACCTTGCTGTCTCAGCTGCCTGCAAGGGCTCATACCCCAGCATTCCCTGAGAGAAAAGAGAAGTAACATCAGCCCCTCTTGCTGAAACAGCTTCACTTGGCAAGGAGTTGTGAAAGATCATTTGGACCACAGGGAGAGAGCAAGCAACTGTGCTCTCAGCCTCAATCATCTGCCCAGAGGGGGACTTTGAGGGTCTCATTTTTGCTCTAACATCTATTGGTACAGTTCCTGAAATGACTAACATACAAGAATTAACTGGCCATCGGAGCACGACTGTGACCCTCCCCTGGCCAAACTCCCACAGAGCACAACAGGTGCAGACAGCACTGGCCCAAGTCCATGGGCCACATGGCTGGAACAACATCCAGCCTAGGAAAGATGCCAAGCTCTTGTAGGCTGCCAAATGGAGGTGAGGTGCTCCTCAACAGGCAGGTGCAGAGTTTTAGGTGCCTTAGGGCTTGGCAGATGCCAGAAAGAAGAGTCATGGTTTTGGACTTAGGTCAAGAGGTCCTTACACAGCATTAACAACTCTCTGATCTCCTCAGCACCAGGATGTTAAGTCCCAGGCAGTGGCTTAGGAAGGCAGCCTGGCTCTCCTGGCATAACCAGCACTACACTGGTCACAGGTGTGTGAGCAGCTCTGTGGAGCCACAGCAGCACTGCTGTCCTCTCCCAAGCCTCTGCCTGACCCTGGTTTCTCAAGCCAAGCCCAGTCCCTTATCCTCAGGTTCCACATTTCTTCCATGTGCTGTTGGCAGAAGGCTGCACAGCAGTGACACCTCTGAAGGAAGCCCTAAGCAAGGCCTTGAGCCTCATCCCTTACCTGTTCCCATGCCTGGGGGACCTCTGTAAGCAGACTGCCCATCCCACTTTTACTGCCTGAATCCACTGTGGTGGCCAGGGAGGGATGTTTCACCTCCTCCAGCCTGTGCTGAAGCTCAGGTCCAAGGCCCTCATTAGAAACAGGTCAGTGACCATGAGGGTGCCTGTGGTAGCAACAGATGGACTCCTTACCTTAGATGGCAAATTTCACTGCATGCTGTCATTGTCAGAGTGTGAGTGCTAGGGAAATCAAGACACAAAGTGTGCCTTCTGAGGCCACCCCAATGCCAGCTCTGAGTTGGGAACACATTGGCGTAAGGATGCTAATTCATGACATGATTCCAACAAGAGCTAAACATTCTATTAAATCTTTTGGGTCAATATGACACTTTAAGGGTGTTTGTTTCTCTGCAGAAAAGTGGGTCTGAAAAATAAATGGAGCTTAAATATGTATTGTCTGCCATATTTTGGTCTGTCATTTTTGATAGGGCATTTCAGCAGTGACAGGGGACGACAGAGTGGTGACACCAAGCTAGAGCACATCCCTGTGCCCACAAAGAGCTCACTTTGTCCAGCTCCTAGTCTCCAGCACACCAGACTGCCTCTCCAGCCTCCTTTCTACCTGATGCCTTCTTTCCTTCCCAGCCAGCCCCTGACTCTCTGCCCTCAGGCATCAGGGACTCAACTGCTGAATATGAGTCAATAAAACCCCTCTCCCAGGTCGTCTCACCATCTTGTCACCCCTTGTTTGTTACCTGCTTCACCTCCTGGTCCTTAAACACAGGGCTTGCAGAGCTGCTGTAGTCCTTACTCAAAAGAAATAGGTTTTAGGGAGGTTTTTTGCTAAAGCATAGTTGGTAGCATGGCTGTTTCAGAGGAAAAGGTGCAAAAGATTCTGTATTCGGCTGTGTGCTCTCTAATGTGTTTTGTGAGTCTGAGAGAAGGAATATCTAAAAGGGAAGGCAGAAACCAGGCATAAGAAGTGAAAGAAGATTCCAGGATATAAGCAGAACGATTCTGAGTCATGCTAGGAGAAAATGCTAGAAGTAGATATCAAGGAGAGGATTTTTGGTGCTAGAAATACGGTCCCTGTTGCAGAATCACTGATGAACATGTACAACTGATTCGATGTGAGAAACACAACTCTGGAAGCATACATTCCTTTGACCCCTTTCAAGGATTTTGAAAGATGAGAATTTTCTCCCCCTCTCCCTGTGTGCACCAAGAGTATGGCTCAACTCTCAAATCCTATCTTGCTTTTACAATTTGCTCTTAAACAAATGGATAAACACAAGCTTGTTTCATGATGGGAAGCATGTAGTCCCAGTATCCACAAGTATCCAGGACTGTTGTGGGTAAAGTGCTCCAATCTAATTGCACCTCCTCCTTACCATGGAGGTCTCACAGGATTGCTGTTCCCAGCACAACTGGTCCAGACGGAGCCCAAGCGGAACCTAATAGAAAGAGCTGCTGTCAGGACATTCTTGATGGGGTCCTCAGCTTACTTGAATGTAAATGCCTGGCTCCTCAGGAGCCAAAGCAGGCAGATAGATAGTCCTTAAAGGTGAGCAACAAGGCCCACTCTTCCTGGGGACTTGGGCAGTGAGGACATGCTGTGGGTACTGGGGTGGTGGCCCACAGCAGGTGGGCTGTGAGGGCAGCCTGACCTGTGTGTGGCCTGGACCAGAGCAAGGAATTGCCTCCTGCTGTTCAGGGTTTATTCTGGGGACGGAGCCAATGGGTCTGTTCCTGCTGGTACTTTGTGGCTGCATTTTTTTTCATATTCCAAGCACCCTGCAAAGCTTTGCTCTCTTTTTTGTTGCATTTTTTTTTCTATTTTGTTTTGTTT
>VZTH01018245.1:0-14190 GCA_013397815.1 Aleadryas rufinucha
TGCCAGTGCCAAACCCCGGCACATTCCCAGTCAAGACATTTGCAGAAATAGCCCATTTCACTACTGCTAGGTTTTTTAAGTATCGAAGAAGTAAAAGGAATAGTAACAGAGAAATGAAAAAGGTTTACTAGGCTCAATTATAAAATGTAACTCAAATGCTTTCAGCTATTTTTGTAATTATTTATACACAACAGTCATTAGTATATTTTAGCTCTTAGAAATAACATTAATTTTATAAAGGAAATACTTGGAAGAAAATACTGCAGGCAATAACACTGCTCAAAAGATCTGTGCACTATGATTCAAGATTGGAATAGAGAAATTATGCAACCTGCAGCTGTATTAAGTTATTCTGAAATCCTGCTCCAAAACTGGTTATTTATTTAAATACAATTTTCTGAATAAAACATGGTTTAATTGATATAATTTGCCTTTATGGAGTCTAAGGCACTGAACATGCTTCTTACCTGTAACTGTTGATATTGTGCTATATCAATCTTATCCAATGATTTTGCCAAATCAGGCTGGTGGATAACATCCTCTAAATCTTCTGTGTCTTCAGTTTCAGATGTAGAAGCACTTTCTACTGTCACTTTCACAGGACCACCTGTCTAATTACACCAGAAAAGAAAAACATACCCACTTATAGCATTACAATGTGTAGCAAAAATCCAAAATTAAATCATATCAAAAGCTTAATTTAAATACAGTCGTTGCCCAGCCGTATAACTTCAAAGTAAATTTGCATAAAGCAATATTAAAAAAATCAATCCTATGTGTGCCTATGTTGAGTATTTGTGGTAAGGATTTAGCAGCAGAGTCGGCCTCTGCAAGGCACAGCCAGGGCTACCCCATGCAGGACATAGGCAGTCCTAGCTGACCCATTGTAAGGCAAAAAATGCCGGACAGGCACAAGAGAAGGGAACAAAAAAAGTGGGAAGAAGCAGAGGGAACATCAGGCTGGGAGCAGGAAGAGGTGTTCCATGGTGGAGCCAATGTCCTCACTCCAGCCAGGGAAGACCCATGACAGAGCAAAGGGATGGGTCAAAAGAGCTGATGCCTTTGGGCATCCTGTGCCAACCCATGTTTTCCCAAAGGAATGCAGTCCATGGGAAGCCTACACCAGAGCAGAGGATAAGTGCTGGCTTCCTCCACAGCCATCAGATCCTTCTGTGATGGAAACGAGATGTAAAGGAGAAGGAAGAAAGACCAGAATTTTCCTGCTGGTAGGTTTACTAGAGGAGCCCACAGACAGGTGCAAAAACAAGTATATAATCCAAATCCAAGACAGAAAAGATGCAGAGAAAAATGTTGTCAGTTGTTTGTATTGCCTATGGAGGGATTGTGCCTATTACTCCAACGTGCTTGCTCATAAGACTAGGAAACCAAAAGATACAGAGATAGAAATGGAAGTAAACTGAGTATCAAAGAAGCTTCAACAAAATGCTGATGTAAACTATTTTTTTGCACTTTTACAAGTGAGAATCTTTAAAAGTATGTTCCAGTCTTAACTTTCAGACAATGAAATTCTGCTGAGAACACCTTCCCCTTTTTTCAGCATCTACCCACTAAAAATCAAAACCACTCCATGAGAGAAACAATACCTGAATCTTCACTGGCAATTTTCCAGCACAATCCATTGTCCCGCCTCTAAAGTTAGGAAAAAAAACCAAAACCACACTTTTCAGGAGAGTAAGTTTATAATGTTCCAAACACAGGATTATAGGACACATGAACCAGTAAGAGTAAAAATAGCATCAGACACTGCACTACATCCCTTTAAGCCTCATTACAGTCTCATTTTGTTCTACTAGTACCCCCTGCTTAATCATGATTTAGAGCAACACTACTGGGTGCTAACATTCATATCTTCAATAGGCATCTTAGTTAATTATTTTGAACTAAAGTCAACAGGAGAATTTGGTGTTCAGCATTTTGAAAAACAAGCCTAACAACTACAGTTATAATAGAGCATTAAGTAATTTTTTTGTTTAAATAGTTACATAATCTCCATTTTGAGAGGCCAAGGTTTAGGGAATAGATTAGAAAAAAACAAAAACAAAAACTCTTTAAAAAGACAGCTTCTATGTATAAGTTTTGTTCAGTTTTTTAATTTACAGGATTTAGATGATCACAATAATTATGCTGGTATTGGGTGAGGTGAAGCAGAAAGAAGAGGCAGGAAAACACCTAAGCACCTTGAACTGGATCTCAAATCAACTACATTACAAATTCAGAACACTAACTTGCCTTTTCAGCTATGATACATCTGAAAAATCATTATCAACAAAAGAACAAACAGACAAGGTAAGCTGGGTTGTGGTGGGGCTTTTTGCTGCATATGAATATTCCTATGGATATCATATATTTTTGTGTATTTTAAATACTTACTAGAGTAGAATTTATGTAAAATCCTCAACATTTATATAAACTGAAAAAATTATGATGACATTCTGCATAACTTTCAAATTCTGTTTTAAAAAGCTAACATTGTTCTCTACTGTATTTAGCATGCAAGTTTTATGCTTTAGTGTTTTCCCTTGTACTATGAAAACTTCACCTGCATCTCCTTGCACGTTCTGCAGTCCGCCAAGGAAGGAAGCCTTTTGTGCCTGGTGCTAGTGGTTTTGGTGAGTAACTCTCTCTCACAGAAAAATTTTTTTTCCCAGGACTTACAGATTTTTTAGATGATAATCCTGGATTGAAGAGCAAGATCAGAAGAAAACAGAACTCATTATACCTAATTATTCACATACAAATTCACAGCTCACTGTTCATACAATTTCCTATGTAATAATAAGGACTGTAGGAAATCTGCTACTCAGTCTAATTTTGCTAAGGCATCCAAAAACTTTCAATTAGAAGCTAGTATACTTAACTGCCATTAGGCTGATGCAAGTAAGACAAGCTGGTTTTCAAAAAAGGAGGTGAAGTTCAGCAGTGGAAGAGGTTTATTCACATTTCTAATTTCAGATACCTAATTCCACTGTCTCACGTCAGATTTTAGACAGCCTATGTACACAATAAAGGAATCTATGTGCTTCAAATTGCCGTCTAGTGGCTGGTGAAGAACATTGTTTTATTTATGGGCAAAATAATTAAAAATAAAGCTGGTACTCATGCAGATTGCTTGTACAGGACACTAGCAATCTCTTCCCTTAAGAGGACTAATGAGAAAAAGTAGGGTTCACTGGTTTGGTCTTCTTCTGTTGTTTAAATCATACAGCATCAAAGCAGACTCCGCAAAGAAACCCAATGTGGATGATCACTCTACCTCATGTTCTCTCCAAGTAAGAAACTGCTAAGTCTAGAAAACTAATCACCTAATAATTCCTCCAGTTAAACTAGTGAGAACTCAGGTTATTGTTTCTCTGAGATCAATAGAACAACTGATTTTGTAATGGTATAGAAATGTGTAACTTAGGTAATGAGATTCAAAATTTCAATTCATTCTGAACATAATAAACAGGACAGTTTTCACCTCCTGACTCCCTCCTTCTCTTAAAAAAAAAACCCCAAAACACAAAAAACCAACACACAATGAACAACCCCAAAACAGAAAAAAAAACAAACAAAACCCCACAAACCCCTCTACAACTACATTTGCCAGGCATTTTTTCCTCCCACCGCCACTCTGATCACCACAGTTAACTTGTACAAAGACTTCTACTTGATTTATGCTTACCTCTCTGCTTCCAGATAACTAGAGCGAAGATGAGAGACAGTAAAATGCATTACAGTGAAATTTTTTGTAGCTTACTGGAAAATGTTTCGTGTATTGCAGCTATCAGTACTTAATTATAAATACACAAGATACCAATGTTATTTTAAACACACTATTTATAATAGGTTTACATGAAGTTTAAAAAAAAAATCTTAGAACATTTTGTACATCAGTTAAAAAATGCATGTTTGTTTGTTCTGGCAGAGGACAGCCTGCTACAGAAAGGTTACAACAGCAGGAGAACTAGACAACTTACTACTGCCAGGCTTTGCAGAACGGAAAGCTTCTGGAGAGACAGAATAAATACGTGCAATGCTTCCACACATTTCAAGGTCAGCATATCCTACCATTTTTGCAGCCAAATATCTAGCAGCACTTAAAAAAAAAGCAAGTTTCCTACAGATACCAATGATGATAGAATACACATTACAGAATTAAGAAGACACTGATTTTTTTTTTTTGGGAGACAAGTGTTCTGTAAAACACTAACATTTAGACACATAATACATTTTTTAATTTAAGCTCTTAAGCATTAAGATAAAATTTTCTAGACAAAATTTACTATAGCCAGAAAAAACAAAGAATTACCAATACGAATAGTAGCTTTTCCTTTCCGACCACTTCCTAGGACAATAGTTCTTTTCTTTGGCTTAGTTTTCAAAGCATCTTTGGAAGATGGAGATATAAGCCACTTATACTGGAATTTGGAGGTTTTTTAAAAGAAAATAAATCAGATTAGTAACTGACAGTTGAAAAGGTACTTATTTAAAATTAGAGGGGGTTTGTCAGATACAGAGAACACTACTACTTACATAAAACTTAATAAACCGTAAAATCAAGAAAAAACAGTCTCACAAAGCCCAAATTCAAACACAGATGATAGTCTACATTACCAGAAACTGTTCCCAAAACACCACTATAATATCCCATCTGATATTATCCTTTCTCCTGCGCAAGACACTTCTCCATTTTATAGCAAAAAAATCCCAGCATCAACCCTATAAAACAGCAACCCTGGCTTCTGCACTTCATTCTACGAAAACTGGCTTGATAGGAATGACTGGCTCAGGCCAAAGCTCTCCACAGTAATAAAAGCTTCCCTAACATGATTTTGTATTACTGATAAAGTCAGTATTTTAAAAAACATGAAGTTTATTTTTACTGACTGTAATGGAAATTCATCCTTACAAAGTAAAAGCTCCAAACTAAAATTAAGAGACAATAATGATCAAAGGCCACAGCTGTACTTCAAACTTCATTTCCTTACACCAACAGCTCTGCTCCTAAAGGCTCCCCTTGCCCTGATAAAAAGTTTAATTACTCCTGGTAGATACTCTTAAATTACCCTGCACTTACTTTTCAGTGTGCATCACTAATACAGGGTCTAGTGCAGAAGCAGCCATTGAAGGAAATACAGATGACATTAACACAAAGCTTGTCTCAGATAGCCATAAATTCCACATCAAAGTACTAGGAACAGTATGCCAGAGTTATTTCCATCTAAAGGACCAGAATGATTAAAATGCCATTACTGTGCTCTAACTAACCAAGTTTAATCCAAATTTATCATTGTCAAGAAAAACTTTTTTTTTCACTTTTGACTCAATTAATCCTTGTACAAATTTTGCTGCGTCTACAGCTGGATCTAGCCCCTGCACAAGTGAACTGATCATTTTAAACTAAAATACACCCAGAAAGAGTAAAATTAAATTGCAGGTTTTTAAGTGCAAGTCATTTTAATTTTGTTTTACCAGACACCTAAAGGGCAGCTTTGCTAGGTTAAACCTAAAGTTCATCTAGACCATAGCCTGTCTCATCTAGGTGCCTACTGCAGTTGTTGTACAACACAACAGAATCTAAGTATAAAGACAGCAAGATATAAAAACAGTGTTTTGAAAGCATCTATTT
The DNA here is from genome assembly GCA_013397815.1 of Aleadryas rufinucha. NCBI lineage: Eukaryota > Metazoa > Chordata > Aves > Passeriformes > Aleadryas > Aleadryas rufinucha. Next base: position 5,633 of record VZTH01018245.1, read on the forward strand.
TGTAGACACATTCAATGCATTTTCCTTTAAGCTATTCAGTTGCTCAGAAACTACACAAACTTTCACCACCTATTACACTCAGTCATATCTATGATTACACTTCACTATACTGCTACACAGTGCTGCTAAAATAATACAGCTGTTGTTTTAGCTGGCCATCAAATGTGAAGGCCTCAATTAGCAGTAGACAGCTCTTCTCGCAAACCTAAAAATTCAGCCCAGAAGGCAATCAATTACATGCTACTGAAAAACAAATAACCAGTTTTTACACAAAACAGGATGGAAGGAAAGACAGCCTTGCCTGGTGGAAGAAGTACAGTTACTTAGCAAGCTGGTGGTCAGTATTTCTTTACTCATGTTGTTAATGAAGTATGAAGAATTACTAGCACTGCCAATAAAACTTAAGATACCACACTAACTGGCTGAATATAAAACTAATGTCTTGAGTCAAGTGATCTTTTAGCATATGGGAGATTCCCCAGCGTTGCTTCTTTCCATGGTTTGACTTTACAATTATCTTTAGCATTTCCAGGCAGATGTTATTTTCATGTGATCCCTAAGACATTTTGCAAGTGTTAACTGCACCTGCCAAGTAGAAAGAATACTTCTTCACAACTAACCTCAACTTCTCAAAAAAGGTCTTCTAGAGATTGAAGTGGGGAACTGTATTAATCATCCAGAAATTCTATACATAAGTTCTCAGTTTATTAGATAGTCCCTACCTATCCACAGCTCTGACTTTAATATTTAGTCTTTTCAAAAACCAGAAGAGCATTAAATTCCAGCACAAGAACTGGGATTGCTGGGACCTCTTTGAGAACTGAATCAGATTTCAGTATATGTGAACAGTAGATCTAATCATAAATGGTCTAGATATTCAGTTTATGCACAGTACTGTGAACTCTGTGTGGACTATCAGACAAAGATGAAAAGGGATACTGTACTTTAACTGAACTCTGTTTTCATAGATGGTTTGCATTAGAAAGGACAGTCTTGTGTAACTTAAAAAAATTTTAGTTACAGAACTTAGTGACAAGATATAAGTTTCAAAATAAATTAGATGTTAAATTTTAAATTGTGGTTTCCTTTATTTTTTAATTAGAAGTTCTTACTACCATGTTGACAAGGACACATGTAGTAGGAAGCCCTCCAGCAGTCCAGGAATAATATTCAGTTAACATTCTATGGTAATGTCCAAATACACACACATTCCATTTTTCTTTCCATTAAATGTATATCCAGGTTTTATTACATGTGACAGCTTTAATTCCATAAGAAATCATACAAAAAGCCCAATACAGTAACATGTTCCCCATAGTGGTTTTAGGTTTTCCCCTAGACAGCGGTTTTTTATTTGTACTGAGTCAAACTTCTGTTTGTAACTAGAATAGTTGTTTTAAATTAATTTTGAAAAAAGTCACTCTTTAAAAAAATAAATGCTACAGAAGCTACAAAGAAAACCCCAAACTCATTCCAAAATGTGTAACAGATACCTCTGAATCAGCGTTATTTCCATTCTTAAGAACTCTTTCAATAATGTTTTTCATCAGAACATGACCTAGAATGAATTAAAATACCTTATTAAGAATTTTCTGTAAGAGACAACTCTTCATATGAACAAATAGATCATTGAATAAACAGTACACATTACTTATCCTGCTTGTTTTCTCATTTTAAAAATATTTAGCCAATTACTGTGGCATGTTCTTTTTTTCTTAAAAGCAGTTTACCTTTTCCCCATATAGTTACTGAAGAAGAAAAAAAAAACTCCAACAACAACACAAAGAGGATAAACACAGACACAGATACATACCAATTAATGGATTTTTTCTTATGTCAAGTACCACTAATGTTGTATTAGTTTGAAGAGCATCTAATAGTGACCTTGCTCCCTCATTGGATATTCCACACTGCTGCAAATCAAGTGCTATAATGTTTAAGGAGGGAAAAAAAAAAATCAGTGGAGGTTGCACTGCATTTAGTTAGCAATTTAATTTAACAGTTGATATCTAAAAAAATTAATCCTCCTGAAAACCTCCATTTCATAGATCATAAAGCATGAGGAATGAGAACATGATGATAAGTCATGTGCAAAAGCAGGAGTATTACTTTTCAACATTAAGAAATAACTGTTAACATCTGCAGAGGAGGTAATATGCACCACTCTACAACCACTGTGAGCAACCTGTGCCAGTGTTCAGTCACCCTCACCGTAAGAAGGTTTCATGCTGTTGAGGAAAAACCTTCAGTGTTTTAAACGCTACCCACTCAGTCTTGCCTTGTCCCCAGGCACCATTGGAAAGAGTCTGCCTCTATCTCCTTTACATCCTCCCTTCAGATACTTGTACACGTTGATAAGATCCCGCTCTGAGCCTTCTCTTCTCCAAGCCTAACAGACCCAGCTTCCTCAGCCTTTTCTGAAATCAGAGCTGCTTTAGTCCCTTCATCATCTTAGTGGCCCTTCACTGGACTCTCTCCAGTAGCACTAACTCTCTCCTGTACCGCAGATTCCATGGCCTCACCTGTGCTGAGTAAAGAGGAAGAATTACTTCCCTCAACCTGCTCACAAGTCTCTGCCTAATGCACCCCGGAACACCACTGGCCCTCTTTGCCACAAAGGCACTTCACTGTTTCATGGACAGCTTGTTGTCCACCAGGATCTGCAGCACCCTTTCTGCAAAGCTGCTTTCCAGCCACACAGCCCCCACTATGTTCTAGTGCATGGGATTATTCCTGTCCATGTGCAGGACTTTGCACTTCCTTTTTTACTTAAACTCTATGAAGTTCCCATCAGCTCATTTCTCCAGTATGCTGAGGCCCCTCTGGATGGTAGCACATCCTTGCCTTTCCAAGGATCCGAGTAAGACTGACTGGTCTGTAGTTTCCTGGGTCCTTCTTCTCAGACTTCTTGGAAACAGGCATGACATTAGCTATCCTCCAGTCCTCAGGCACCCCCTCCCAGTCACCATGATCTTTCAAAGACTACTGGCCTCAAAATGACATCAGCCAGCTTCCTCAGCACTTGTGAATGCGTCCCATTAAGGCCTATGGACTGCTGTTTGTCCAGTTTAAGTATTCTCTAACCTGATCCTCCTTCCATCAGTATGGACGTTATCTCTAGACCTGACTCAAACTATAAAACAAAACAATAAAACAGGTATTTGATTCCACATACAGAATGTAGCTGATGCTAGACCAACACCATTAGTAATTTTGTATAGATGTACTGTAGAACAAATTAATTCTCAAAAATACTGAAGGACAACACTAGATAACAAAACAGTATTCAGACACTTCAAAAGAGGAAGAGAGATTTCTTTGGAAAAAGGAGTACTCTTTCTGACCTACATAGTGAGTTACTTCTTCTGCCTGCCACTACTGTATTTTAAGAGATGTAGTAGTGAGATATAGAGATAGTAGAAGAGATAGTAGAAGAGATGGAGATACGGAAATCTCCTTACAGAAATCCTTACAGCAACTATTAATAACCAGATATTAAGTATACGGAGAATTTGCTGGTGTAGGCAAAGTTCTGTTGTATGGAATATCTCAATATCTGTACATCAATATATCTATAGTTACTATATGGGGAAACTCCAGAACTACTCTGCTGTTCATCAGTAAAAGACTTTGTGATACCTTTCAGCCAAAGGTCCTCTCCTAGACAGTCTGCAAAGGCACTTGCTCCTCTGTCTCCAACGAGCATGTTGCAGTTCAAAGTAATGCGCCTCAAACCTGTCATATATTCAAGGTCAGGTCTCCTGTAACGTAGGCTTTCAGCCCAAGCTTCACCATGTCTTCTTATTGCCTGGTGCTTTGCAAACATAGAAGCTGTTACCAAATGCCAACGGCAAAGCCATTATTGATGACAAGATCACAAGTTACCTTTCTTTGTAAATCATGTTCAATGGCTTAAATGCTGGTATAAGAAATATATGCTGGTATAAGTACACCATTTCTGAGTTTCAGAAACAAATGATTTTTAAACCTTACCAATAACTCGGATTTGTTCTGACTACCCAGTTTGCAATGCAAATTATTAAACTTGGCTACAAAGTATCTTATTATCTTCTTTTGACAGACACTTTCAAGGTACATTGAATAGGAAATACATACATACTATGAAATTTCGTGCTTTCATGCACATCACAATTAACATTAATTAAAATACAGTACTAGGCACAAGCTTACTGATAAGTTAATCAGTAGTTTCTAAACTGTAAATTTGATTATTCTTACCCAGTGCTCAAGAATACTTGAGATATTTTTCAAAATTACTGACAATAAAAGAAGCAGTCCCTAAACAGGTGTCAGACGTTTATAGCCTTAGTCCTCATTTAAAGAAAGTACTTTACTCTATCATTTGATTTTTTTTTTCTAAGAAATACCAAATTTAAATCCCACACCAGTAAACTAAGCTACTTTTGTTGTACAAAGTCACAGCTTTCATAAGAACGCACACTTAACTTCGGTATTCACACAAGCTCCTCATGAAGTGCCCTAATGCATTGTGAGCTTTAAAGTAAAAGTAAAAAATTAAATGTTTTAAGTTCTTACAAACACGCCATTCTGAGAAAGTCGATTAAATTACCTTTAATACATTTGCTATATGTTCTGCCCCTCGCCATGTGAGGCTACATGCCGTGAAGTTTACAAATCTGATAGTAGCTGTATTCTTTATACTCTGACAGATTGCTGAAGAAAACAAAAGCATGCATGTTATCTACACATAGCATTTCTCTATTATCAGAACACACTTTTTCAGTGGCCTATTAAGAGGCAGCTTTATCAGCCAAAAGCTTTGACAAAGAACTAGCACTGAAATACAGAGTATATGTTAAATACATTTAATGTGCCCTAAGTTTATACATTCCTAGTGCAAATGTTCAGCAAAGAATATCCAAACAAGCTAGAATATATTTTATTTCAGTTTACTTACAGAAACATAAACAAATCAGGAAAGACTTAAGAAATATGAATGCTGCTTTAAATAAAAGTATAAACACTACTATAAAGTAGTATAGTTATTTCCTAGCATGAAGTGAAGAAATTCAAGCCTTTAAATGCTATCGAGTTACGCAGAATAAAGTGAAGATTAAAATAACAACCTCCATAGACAAATTTAAAACAGGAATGGAAATACTGAAAAATTTGCTTACCTATTTGGAAACTTAAAAAGAGAAAAGTGTATTTACAGGTTTTGATTCTGAACTTACTTTCCAACCCTCCATCTCCAATTGGACAGTGGGCTAAGGAGACACTCTCCAGAGATGAAGCTGAGGCCAAGCCCTTAAGAATAAAACAAAGTATTGTTATCTGGCTTGAAAACCAAAAAAGAAGAGAAAAGACCAAGTCCCCCAAATTGCTCAAACTCTGTTCCTTACAAGAAAGTCTAGGGGATTCAGATGAAGGTCAAAACAAGCAAACCTTCAAGTTCAGTTTAAGCAGGTTCATTTCTTTAGCACAGAGGAACCTTGCCTGTGGGCAACCAGCAGCAACCTCTCTTCCTAGAAGCCACTCACAAGCAAACCGGAGCTTTTCAATAACACATCTGAAGACCAGTTTTTATCTTCTTGGTGTCCCACAACTTCCCTTCTATCACATACATGCACAGTGGTTTCAGTCACAAGTGTATGTCATATGCCTCAAGCACATGGGAGAGATGTTGCTAAGACCTTTCTAATACACCATGATGTGATTCTGAGACTAGGTCCAGTTAAGACTAGGTTATACTAAATGTCTCAGAAGAATCATTCTATATGTATATATAAAGACTACACAAAGATATCTTAGAAAATAAATATCTTTATCTGCAACAAATACTTATAAAATTTAGTTGCTACTATTCTTTGTTCTGGCATATTTTCCATTTATTTGTATACTATTATATTCTCACCTTTGTTAAAAGTGCTACGTCTCTTTCCCTCAGAAGTAAACCGTGCAGTTCTAAATTTTTTAGTACATCTGATATACTGAGACATCCTCTCACAGCTTTGCATAGTTGGCCAGTCAAGTCTTTTGATAGAGTTGCTGGAATTTTCCTTCTAAAGTAAGTTTTGTATCTTTCAACACCTAGTAAAAAACAAAAATTACACATCAGTAAAATCCAGTCCCTATTGGCTTAAAAGCAGTTATAATCATATCTTCCTTTTCTCATGTACTTTCTTAAATAAAAATAATTCCTTAGGCATAAAAATTCCTCCCCCATGTATTCAATCATACAGAAGATTTATGCAACGAATTCTAACATGCATTAAAAAAACTTATCTTTTATACAGACCTGATTCTTCAAGACCATGTTGATGTAAACTTCTTATTCCAATAGAAGTCAAAGTCTTATTATGCCTGAGAGCATTCAGAAGTGGTGCCCAATCAGAAGCTTTGATATGATCTACAATTAGATCAATAGTATCATGAGTCACGTTAGCCTTCACAGCTTTCAGTGGGAGAGAGCCTTGAAGTTCACAAAGGTGTTCATAATGTGAGTAGAAATCCAGCATGCACTGTCTTCTTAATTTGACTGACTCAATCATTTCTTTTATGTGATAAATTTCTCTCTAAAATAAGAAAGGGGAAAAAAAATATAAACTTTTGTCAATATATAACTATCTTGGAACACAGTGGCAATTCAACATGCATACCCAAAACATAGAAATGTTCCTGGATATTATATAGCATTTACACATCTTTAATGTGTAGCTAGAAGCCTAACGTCTTGTGATGCTCAGTACCTGTGCAAGTAAAACTGAATGAGTAAAGGACACGGAAAACACCAAAACCCAAAAAATCTGCATTTTTATTCTCCCCACACTAACAGGTCTATCAAGAACACAAAAGCCCTGATCTTTAAGCACTGACTGTTGTAGAGATCTTGTTTTCATCTTAAGATTTAACTTTGTAGTGTCAAGGTCTGCCCAAAAGCTTTAGACACTCCCTGACCCACAATCAAGGGAAACACACAGAACTAGTTGTGAGCTTCTCTGCTACTTCAGTTAAAAGTCTAAATTCTCATCATACATAATAAAACTTGTCCCCCTAAATATTTTTGCTATTGCATAACAGATATATATATCCCAGTAAAATTCAGAAAGCACTTTTCAGGCTTAAGTTTTTGTTATACTTTAGAACCCACATAGAAAAACACTACTAACTTCCAAAAAGAATCTCTAAATACTGCTATGACATATCTATTAAGGGTTAAGTCATTCTACAGTCTCAGTAGGGACATTTGTCAGTATATTTAGAAGATTTATTTATTTATTTATACTCAAAATGGCATTAAGTATTTCACACAGGATATCAAACATTGCTCACACTGCAAACATTTTTTCTTATTTGTCATAAACTAGAAAGCTTCAACCAATCTTCTCAAATATTCTGTATGTCAAATTAGGACAAGTTACTGGACAGATACAAGCATTGTATCTGTAAAAACATAGTTTAGCAAAAAGTTATTTTGTAAAAAATAACTTTTGTAAAAGTTGTAAAAACATAGTTTAGCAAAAAGTTATCATGTTGTTAGCATCTAAATTACTGAAAATGTAGCAATAAGATATAAACTCTAATAATACAGCTCCTCCAAACCCTTTTACTTCTTTTTAGCTCTGATTTACTAGCATTTAATGACCACACTACAGCCACAGGAAGAGAAATTATTAAATTATAATCCAACACTTAAGGTTCAGAAAGTGGCCATAGATTTTAAGGCACCAATGGCTTCTGCTGATGCATCAATGCACAAAATATTAGCCTTTTACCTCCAGATCTTAAGCAATATTCTTCTCATGGGGGCTTTCATCGCAACACCTTAACATCACACTTCTAACTGAAGAAATGCGCTCCTGGCCCTAGCACTGACGTTTAACCCACTTGTAGGTAGAGAGAAAAAGGGACAAACTAATCAGACCCACGACACTTTCCAAGTGGAAAACAACTACATAAACTTGAACTCTTCTGCACTGAAGTTAGTGCATCTGATACCACCTTAGACTACCCTGACTGGCTCTCAGAATATATGCAGACGACAATTATGTACTCAATACCGATACCAGAAGACATCACACTGGCTGGCGACAAATTACAAGAAAAATACAGCACACAGTAATCCTGCTCCATGCTAGGAGTTTTCAGGAAGCTATGAGTTCGTAGCGATTAAAATAATCAGCTGGCTAAATGTATAGAGTGAGCAAGTAGATGGCACCCAAGAGCACTGCCCACAGCAGTCACGGCCACACGCCGACCTGCGGGGTACACGGGGAGGCCGAGCAGCGCTCACTCAGGGTGGGCGCGTCTTGCGAAGCGCGGCCTGGGGGTCTGCCGGGGCAAGGCACCCTTTACTTGACCTGCTGCACCAGTGTGTTTAAGGATGTAACACAGCACCCAGCCACAGACAACTCCGGTCACCACGGGGGTAAAAACAGCAGGGTTTTTATACTGCACCCACTCACTACCGACACCGACTTCGGGAACCACTTCAGACCGCACACTACTGAGCGGGCGTCAACAGGGGGCTGCGCTGTCCGCCACCATCCACGCGGGCTCGCGAGAGGCGGCCAAGA
>VZTH01018247.1:0-13158 GCA_013397815.1 Aleadryas rufinucha
TGCCATGAAACAGAAAAGTCAGAAAACGTGACTTTCCTATTTTCAGCATTGTCTTGAAGCCAAATTTCTTATGTCTTTCCCAGTTTTAGCATTTTTTCTCTTTGGATTTCTGTAATTTTGTTCACCTTTAAGCAGTAGCATCTCAAAGGCCCTGGCAGGACTCCAGTCACAGATATATCAGTTTGTGATGATTGTGATTGATAGATCAAATGTTCTTAAAATGGTGTTGCAGATAAGAAAGATAGAAAATTTCGCAGTTTTAGAGCTCATATGGGGAGGTGATACCTGTTTCTTTAGGAAGCTACAGAGTTAGATGGAAATCATAGATGTATTGGGTTAGAGGGCTTCCAAGGGGCCTTGCTCTGATTTTTCCAGGGGTGGAAATGAGAGTGACCTCCCTGTAGGTCCTTGAGTTGTCCTTCTCGCTGTAAGATTTACCTTTCTGAAATGACTGGGAAACCTTTCTAGGCTTCACAACTTTTCAAAGACAATAAGCTGTAGCCTTATGAAGACGCCAGCCAGCTCTCCCAGGACTCTCAGATGGGTCCTATCTACTCCTATGGACTTGTATGAGTCAGAGAACTGCACCCAAGTGGGGAAAACAGGCTGTGGCTGTGGTAGATGGGAAATGGCATACATGGAGGAAACGGGTAAGATTTCTGACCTATGAAATACATGAGGACAAGTCTAAAAGGTAACTTTTAACTTACTTGGGTAAAAAAAAAAAAAGATAAAAACCCCATGCAGTAACTACCCTACTGATCAGGCGTTTTAGCCTGATATTCTCCAGATAGCTGGGGTACTTCTGGTGCAGGCATGTGGAGAGGAGCAGTGAGGTATAAATGCGCAGAGGGAAGGGTGAGCTGAATGGAGGATGGTTATTTGACATGCTCCAGCTGAGGAACTCTCTCCCTCTAGCAATTTTGTTCCCATCCCCTGCCATATGTTTGTAGAAAGGTTTTTAATCTGGTATGTCCTGGACTGTGGATCATTTCTGGGTTATCTGTGGCTGTTTGAATTGATAGAGGTAAGAGCTGCTTATGTGGTGTTTGGGCGTTTTTATTGTGACAGGCTGATCTCCAATTAGGTTGCATTCAGTCTGTATAAAAATACACATTAAAACACAAGCATAAGCTGAAGAAAATCATGCAGGTGATTTTAATAGCTTGTATGCAAAGACTCCTACTATTTTGCGAAGAAAATACAAAAATGGTGCTCTGGGTTAACATAACCAAATTCTTGTAGAACTCTGGGAATGCCAATAAGTTTGCAAACTCAAAGTCAAGTGATTGCACTTCAAACATGCATATTTCTTTGTGTATTTGTATTTAGCCAGTGGAATTTCCCACAACAACTACCATTGAGCCGGGTTTTAAATTAAGGTTTTAAATAGAGGGGGTTTTAAATAAGGACAATGAAGTTACGCCTAGTTAAAATAGATGACAGGGAAGGATCATGGGGGATGCAAGCCTCATGGTTTAGAACTTAGGCCAAGAATTTTGAGCCAGCTGCTCTTCATTACAATCTTTGTTGCTCCTTTCTCAGAGGCCTCCAGTCCGGATCATTGTTGGCAACCAGAAGGATCAAAGTTCTGATTCACTACTGCAAGTCCCAGGCACCCTTCTTCAACTGAGGTCTGCAGTGACTGACTTCCTAAAATTAACTTTTACTCAATTTTATTCTGCAACTATGAAAAGGCTGTAGAGTTGCCGGGCTTCTGGTTATTATGGGTTTTGTCCAGCTAACATTGCTTTTCAGCTTGAACTGTAGATTTCTCTCATGAATAGATACCCATTTTTATATCCATTTTGCAGTGTTACAGTTCCTGAGCTATAAACCATATTGCTATGGTTCAACATAAACTTGGATGATAACATGTTGGGCTGGTAATAACTCCTGGCCTATTTTATTGGCATTGCTTTCTTAAAATCACATCAGATATAGACTATTGAATTGCCTGAGAGGTCAGCAGTTATAGTAGGTGTGTGTAATTTTGCACACACTTAGCTAATTTTGTAGAAAGAGCTAATGTTTGGCACCACGAAGGTTGTTTTTATTCATCTGGCATGTTTCCATTCAAATACCCATTTAATGTGGTCACCAACTACAGAAATAGTTAAACAATACTGTAAATGGACATGTTTTCTTTGTTGGGATGATCGCTGACACACTGAATTCTTTTCATTAAGTAATTTGACCACAAGCATCTCTTTACTTTGGAAAAAGGAGGAAAAAAGCTCTAGCAAATAGACTTCCTTTCAGTTTTCATATTTGCAGTGTTTATATAGGGGGATATAATTAGCATTTCAGGATAAATTGCACAAGGTATTGGAAGAAAATCAAGACTAAAATAAACATTCAATTCCTCTTTTTTTTTTTGATTTGACCACTGCACACAAACATTTGGTTAAAAATAGATACCTCGTCCGTGCTGGAGTAACATTCTACATTCAAAGTAGGATTCTGGAAAAGAAAATCCTTTTCAAAGTGATTTCAAGCAAACATGCAATTTGAAACCTTTGGTTAGTTTATGAATCTTTACTACAATTGGATTACTTTTATATGCTCTGTAGTAAATAACGAGAAGCCCTCTGAAGTAAAACATGTTCCAGCTGAATAAGCCTTACTGAGAGAACTTGCAACTGCAGTTGTTCTTAGCTCTTGACAAGTTTGCCATCAGCAGGGCGTTGTGTACTTATTTGTACACCCAATAGCTACTGTTACAAGAATAAACACCATGGACATGTACACTGCCAACCTGACAGACATAAATCAGTTAATCAATTTGATGGTAGCACTTGCCTCACTTGAAAGAAGTGGGAGCACTCAAGTTTTGACGATAACACAGCACTNGTGTATAAATGTGAAAGGGAATACCAATAAACGGAGCTTGCTGACAACTCTGATTGAGTGTCCAAGTCTTCTCTCCGTCGCCTCTCGGACGCCCCCTCGCGACCACCATCCCTGAGCCCCCTAACACCAACACAGCACCATTCTGTGTCTACCACCCTGATGCAGAATTTGCTACTCTATGTGGAGTTCACTGGAAAATACAGTTTTACATTTTTCCTTGTGAATCTAATCTTGAAGAATGTTAGTGTCTCTCTGAAGGTCTGTTAACCACAAAAATGGAGGCACACACATGCACAGAATTGCTAGGAATTAATAGCTATCTTAATCTACAGAGAAGAGTCCGTGCAGTGCAGAAGACAGTAAGATAAAGTTTTTAGCTAGTGTTCTCAAGATGTACTTTTGAACAGTAGTGCTTTCTGCCTGAATGATCAAGTCCACTAAATTCATTCCCTGTATGAAGCACAGGAGGTTTCTGTAAGTGCTGTCTGACTCTCCTAGTTGTATGTATGCACCTTCCATTTATTGAGAAAGAGTAGAAAATACCTTTATTTGTTAATTCGCTGGTTTGAACCAAGAAAATCAAAGCTGAATTTGACAGCCATGAAACTGAATAGGAAGAAATTACTCAAAGCAGTAAATACCAGGAGATGCCAGTTTAATTCTAATCAATACTCCAGACCTTGCTGTGCTGTCACAGTATGAGGAATGAGAAAATCAGTCAGGCTTTAGATGCAGGAGGAATCTACAGAAATTTATACGAGAGATGTCCCTAGTGCACACTAATACAGTATTCCCTGGGGTTGCATGCAATGTATAGAGTTGACCTACGAGTGAGCACACCTCACTTTTTATTCATCAGTGCTATTGATGTTGGGGAAATGATTCATAAACTAAATGAACTAAAAGTTCAGAACAACTAGGTTTGGCTTCAATGTTTGTTTGTTTGAATCCCAAAATTGTAATCTTCTGGGAGCCAAGAATCTCGGAGACCAGAGATTAGCATCTTCAGTGTCATTTACAGCACAAACAAACCTGACCCATGGTCAGAGGGTTGAAACTAGATGATCTTTAAGGTCCCTTCCAACCTAAGTCATTCTATGATCCTATGGTTGTTAATGTATTAAAACTAAAATTATAAGAATAAAATGTACTTTCTGAAATGTGACAGGAACCAACCTTAATGCTTTTGTCCTAGTTCCATCTTCGGTCCATCCATAGAACTGTTCATTAAATCTGCCACTGTGTCTGTTACCTGTGGATTCTGTAGAGCTCTCCAGGACTGTTTTTAATTTATCTTGGAACATTTTGATATAGTTCTGTCAATAGATTTGTTACAGTCTTTTTTAGATTTCTCATCTCCTTTCATGATATTCATTAAAGCAATTTCTGAAATTTTCTTACTTTGTCTTCTGCAGAGTCTCCTCATTACTGATGGAGAAATCTAGTCTAGTGCTCCCAGCCTAAGTCAGAACTGTCTTATTTCTCTGACTTTAAAAATCACAGTTCAGGAGAATTGTGGTTTATTTCAACCATTCAGGCATGTGTCATACTGCATTTTAAAGCAAGCACAATACTTATTGTCTCCTCTCAAAAGATACCCCTGAAAACACATAGAAGTCTTCAAAAGTGTTAATTCTACTTACTGCTTTTGAATATATAGCTTCAAAAAGAATATAATGTGAAATAAAATTGAATGCTACTATCTTATTTTAGCAGAATATAGAAGAATCAGTAACTGTCTACCAAAACCTGTAGATAACCCTGACACTGCTTCATTTCCTTTCATACTGAGCACTTAAACCCATCTTAAATCTTTTGCATCCTCTTGTCTCTCACAGTGTATTCAGAAGACGTGAAGTTCATGCACATATTAGTCTCTCAAATCCTACCTAGTGAAAACCACAAACAAAATCTGTAATGCTGAAAGGCATTAAAAGGTCCCCAAGCAGCTCTCTGTGTACTTATTACCATATCAGTCACATGCTTTATTTATCTACTACTACACTATACTTCTATGAGATGTTTGTTTGCTTGACCCCAAACATAAGAAAACTATATTGCTATAAATTTCTAGTTTCAAAGAGGTTTCACTGGGTCCTGATCTGTTTAACACCTTTGTTACTGAGCTGGATGATGTGGCACAGTGTGCCCTCAGCATGTTTGCTGATGACCCCAAACTGAGAAAGTGGCTGACGTGCCAGAGGGTTGTGCTGCCATCCACAGGGACCTCGACAGGCAGGAGCAATGGGCTGGTAAGGGCTCTATGCAGTTCAACAAAGGAAAGTGCAAAGCTCTGCATGTGCAGAGGAACAAGCCCATGCACTGCATGCCGACAGCTGCACAGCTGGGAAGCAGCTTTGCAGAAAAGAGCCTGGGAGTCCTGCTGGACACCAGGTTGAACAGGAACCAGCAGTATGACCTCGCTGCAAAGGCAATATCCTGGGCTGTGTAGGGAGGATTGCAGCCAGCAGGTCAAGGGAGGTGATCCTTCCCCTCTACCCAGCACTGGTAAAGACATACGTGGATTCCTGGGTCTAGTCCTGGGCTCCCACATATGAGAGATACAAAGCTATCGAGAGGAGTCCAGCAAAGGACCACTGAGTGCTTAAAGGACAAGACCATCTCTCCTAGGACGAAAGGCTGAGAGAACCAGGACTATTTAGCCTGGAAGATGAGAAGGCTTGGGGGAATTTCATCAATGTGGAAAAATACCTGAAAGGAAGGTGTAAAACAGATGGAGCCAGTACATTCTGACAGTGTCCAGTGACAAGACAAGAGGCAATGGACTCAAACAGGAGATTCCACCTGAACATGAGGAAACACTTTTTCACTGTGAGGGTGACTGAGTACTGGCATGGGTTGCCCGGAGAGGTTGAGGAGTCTTCATCCTTGGAACTATTCAGAAGCTACCTGGACACAGTCCTGGGCAACCAGCTGTAGGTGAGCCTGCTTGAGGAGGGAGGTTGAACCAGGTGACAACAGAGGTCCCTTCCACCCTCAACTATTCTTTCAGAGTTTGCAGTTTAATATGAAGTTAAACAGAGGAGCTGAGTCAACAGTATCAAAAACTAAATGAAAACTCTTCCTCAGAGCACCTGTAGCAGGTTTTCCTGCCTACTCCTTCCCCTTGGTATCTCAAAATATACTAGGAATTTTCTGTATGTCAAAACAAGATTGAAATTAAATAAGGAATTCCATTAGACACTGCAATTTTCCCCTTTAGAACAGCAATTTAAACTCATTTATATGAGCAGTTCTATGTCAATTTATCAGCAACCAGTACCAGAGGATGCATGTCATTATACAACTAAAGCTGACCTTAGCCAAGCAAAGATACAGCACCTGAAACCAAATGAAACTGAGGGAAAACCAGGACCAAGAGTGATTTATTTATTTGCAGCTAATTTACTCCATCTTTGCTAGAATTAATGTAGAGGTTCAGGTTCATTATAAAAAAAAATAGAACAACCTAAAGGACCAGGTTAAAGTAGTGCTTGATCATTTCTCTCTGGAAAGGCATTGTCATAATTTAGAATTTATATAGGAGGTCTGGGCAGCATACCCATACTTGCCCTCTCCTTCCCCCTCAGTATTGGCAATGAGCCCAAGGCACAGGGAAAAACAAAGTTATGAAAACTGTGTCACAGTCTAAGCTGATACCTTAGGCTGTTGTAAATAATTTTCTTCTGGCTCTGCACCTCCCACTGTATTTCTTGCTGTAAGGACCATAATTCATGAGCAGGAGCAATTGAATCCATGCAGCCCCATATTATTTGCTGCTTTTGTCATAAAGACAATTCTGATGACTTTTCAGGTTGATTTATGGCTCTTCCTTATATATTAAAATTCTAATGCAACCCAAGAAGTCCTAGCTTGCAGTTTTGGCTCATGAAAGAGAAAACTTAACTGAAGTCCATAATTTTTTCAGGTAATACACAAAACTGCTGGCCTGCTTGATTCAATACAGTTCCTATTAGAGTTATGGTCAAGAACACGTCTTCATGCAAATCTCTTCTGTTAATGTTACCTTTTTCTTTTGTTGAAATCATAGCAGAAATTGTGAGTTTAAGTTTGGTTTCAGCTCACATATTGGTGGTTTTTGATTTTAAAAGCTTTTTAATAATTATCTTCTGTACGACATATGTGACTCTTTTCCCATTTTATTTTATTTATATTTTATTAAGTTATGGAGAGTAATCTGGTGATTACATTTTTGGTTTTTGTTTTGTTTTGTTTTAAGAATCTGTCATCTTCCTTTTATGTTGTTGAACAGAAGGTTTTTATGCACCTCTTGCCCATGAAAAGACAGTGCACTGTGGATCCTAAGTGTTGCTGAGTGTGTATTTTCTTGCCACATAAGTAGTATTTCTTTGGTAAATTTCACTAAGGCTGAATGTCTTGCTTGTGCCTCAGTTTTGGTCTCTTCCCTCTGACTGCTAAATGCATGTGCACATAGCCCATGGAGAAGATAATGATTTAGGTGACAAAGTACTAATGGTGCATAGTACAGTGTTCCTGGGTTCAAGCATTTGCCTTCCTGAGGAAAGGAGACAGCATCAGGCACTGGCTGCACGGTGTAAAACTACATGAAGAGCTATAGCACGATCTGAAAAACACATGCTGTAAAGCTATAGGAGTTGTATTGGACTCTCTATTATTGGAACAGTAGGACCTTACAAAAATCCCCTGAAAAAAAGTGAGGCAAAGTAGACTGACTCCCTAATGAACAAGGTGATGTTAAATTTGGGGGATTATCATTCTGATCTCCTGTGCAAAATGCCTTTGGTATCAAAATTGATAATGTGGAGATCTAGAAATCTTTTAAAAATGCATATGCAGAAGGGAATATGAAATTTTTACAGGGTTTTGAGAGGTAAATTATTGTTCACTTACAGGGGAAGATAACTTCTTTGCACTGTAATGAAATGCAGTAAACTTCAACACAAATACCATTCATAGTTTTTAAAGAAAGATCACGTAGGTGTGGAAAAAACTTACTGGAAAAAAACAAATTAATTTGGAACTCTTCATGCAGAAAAAGCATTTGGAAGCTTTTGAACTAGGATCCAAAGCACAGGGTTTATCTGTATGGAAGGTAATTGGATATTACAGTGTCTGACAGGCTGGATGACTTTCTTACTCTTTCAAGAAGGTTTACTAAGAGAGAGCTGGAGTGCAAGAGTCATTTAGCTGATTGAATTGCTGTATTTTCTCGATCCTTGTAGTTTTGTTATTACCATGGGAGTCATAGAGATTGTTACCTGCCATGTGATGGAGATAATATTTACTTAATAAATATTACTTTTAAATATACCACAGAATTGCATAGCCCCAGAGGAAAAGTAGTGACATTGAAAGTTTCACAGATAATTTGGACTTGGATTCTTTCCTTCTGTTCCATTTTGTAAGAGGCATACAAGTTACATTAGCAGCTCAAATGCAGACTATGATCCTGCTTGCCATTAACTGAAAATCAAGTGGTTTTTATACAAGTCATGGTGTGATTTAGTGACTTGGGATAGCGTGGGATTTGTGGTCAACTTTCTTAGCCTCAACGAGGGTGAAATACCTAGAAAAGAGGAAGGATGGATTTGTGGTTTAAGCATGAAATTGGAAAACAGGAGATCTGTTCCTGGTTCGATGACAGATTATTTGATTTGTGGAAAAGTAATTTTCTGTTCCTTAATTTCTGCTTATGTAAATGGGAGTGTTATGAAAAGCAATGGCTGAATAAAGGACTTGATTTATTAACATTCATAATGTGCTTTAAAACAAGGAGGAAGTCAGTATTAAGAAAGTGGACTCAAAAAAACTTACTCATTTAATACCTTCCTCAAAGAAAAGGTACTTGACAGTAGAATACCCTGAAAGTGATATCTCTTTTTGGTGTGTTTATGTCCAGTTCATAAGTATGTGTAACAACAAAGACAAATTTTAAAGTTCTTTCCGTGTGATTTCTGTCGTATCTATCCTATTCCATCATCTACCATACTTACCAACATCTGTCAGCCTAAAATATCTGCCACTTCTATCTTTATAGCTCCTCTTTTTAATACTGCCTGTCCAGATGATGCCAAGGAGGATTCAAATAACTGTTTTTGTTCTGCTGGTTTTCCCCCTTGGGAATGGTTATAGCAACAAAGAGCATATAAAAACCTGGACTTCATCCTGCTGCAGAAGTTTGGAACATTGAGACTGCTGGGCACAGCCTACCCCATGTGAAATTAAAGTTAAGTAGTGCTGTTAGACAGGAACAGGTCCCATGCACACAAAGGTTGTTCATGTCACTAGACAAAACTGTAAATAAGCCTCTCTTAGAACTGGATTTCTAGTTGTTTACACGTGTTTTTAGTTGTTGTTGCACTGCCAGTTACGTGTATGGATTGTCAGTTCCGGGAGTGCTCTGGGTGGGGTGCTGTGAGTCCGAAACCAACTTCTGGTTGAAAGTCGCTCGGCTGCTGCTGCACACACACACACTCACCCACACACACTGGATAGCTCCTTCGACAGATCGATGACAAAGAGGCAGGAAGGGTCTTTGTGTGCAGATCCACTGCAGCCTTTATTCCAGCATTGCTGCCCATGACAAAGACACAGACCCCTATGGCGTTCCAGCTTAAATAGGGGGGTTGGGAGAGCTGAGAGTATGGGGCAAGACATAGGTGGGGCTAAGGTATGGGAACTAATAGGGAACAGTGAGGGAGGGACTAAGGGACAAGGGTGAATGGGGAAAGAGGGAAGGGAGAACATTCTGGATTAGGGCCATATAGAGTAGAAAGGGGCAGGGGAAGCCAATGGGCCAATAGGAGAGACAGAGCCAGGGTACATTTCTGCAACAGAACAGGGCATTGTGAGAAAGACCTTATTAGTCACTTTAACCTGAGTAGAATTTCTCCACTTAGGTCCAGGGGGTTCTTATAATCCCTGGCGCCATGGGATAGCTGTCTACAACAGTGGATCATGACACTGGTTCTCTAATGGAGCACACACTGCAAATACACTCTGCACTGTACTGTTGTGGATTTTTTGAAACATCACTGCTGTCCTGAGGAGTGCATTGAACATGTTCCTGCGTGTGTAGTTAAATTGTAGTGTGCCAGATGTCACTGTGTCACACTCGCCATCCCAGAAGCAGCAGCTGTCCTCACCACCTCTACCCTCCCTGCAGCAGAATCAGCAAGCCCCTCTCTCACAGCAGTTCTTCACTCTCTGCCGCCTTATCACCAGAATTCAGTTTTGTGTGCAGTCAGCTGTGCCTTTATCACTTATAGTGCAGAGTACAGGAATAGAATACATACCTGAGGCTTCATTCCCTGGGAAATTATAGATAATTCAGAACCTAATGGGCTTGCTAATGGCATGGTCAGCTGCAAGCATTTTCAGCTGTAAGTATTTTCAGCTCTTCCTCTGCTCTCAACAGTGTCTCTTACCAAGTTCAGTGTCTTGTTTTGCATAGAAGGGTCTCAATCTGAGCTCAATATACCCGTGAGACTAGAAGTCTGAGATGAGAGTCATGACTGATAGTGTGGCTTCTTTGGCAAAGACACATAAAGATAATTATGGAGGAATGAAGAATTGTAAAAAAAGCAGGCCGGATCACTACGCTTGCATAAAATGAACACCCTTTCAGGCAAAATTCACCTTCCTACGTGTTTTGACTTTTTTATACACAAGGATAGCAGCATTGCTGTTCAAAATACTGTCTTCCTCTGTGTTTCCGCTTTGTTGTTGCTAATTTGCAGCTAAAAACCTATCATGTTATGTTTAACCAAGTGTCTTACCAGTATCTTTGAAAAATCTTTCTTGGACACTTGTTCTAGTCAATCATCTGAGTGCTTGATGCACAGCTGCTGGACTTCTTTTGTCAGTTAAGTCTTGCTGAACATCAGGTCAGCCCACCCAAAGGCACCAACATTTTGCAAGACTTTCATACTGCTTCACTAAACATAAGGCATGAAAGTGCTTTTTATTGTCATACTGCCAGCAACTTCTCCATCTCCATCTTCTATCTTGATGCATACTCACACAACTTCATACACCTTTAACTCATCAAGAGATCTGGTTCTTTGACAACTCACTCACAGAAGTAATCCTTCTACTGTCATGGATATGAGAAACTGCCTTGTTAAGAAAACTCCACTAGTGATGATAAACCATTGCCAAAACAAATGAATTCATAAGTGAGTGGATGTTCAGTCCCACTGATGGGTGTGGAAGTGTAATATGTGATCTTTCAGTGACTAGTTAACTGTTTTTTTCGGGCTGATGTTCCAAAACAAATTGTAAAGGCAGCAGAAGTTAACCGAGAGCAGACAATCTTAATTAGAGTAGGCACCATGTCTGACCAGCACACTAGTATTAACATACAAGAGAGCCAAACAGGCTGCTGAGGAAGTCTTAAATACTCAGTGCAGTCTGGAGAGATTAAATGATCTTACTGCCATTTGTGAGTGAACATGCTTTAAAGGAATAGTGTGTGCTTTAAACTTGATGTGTACATTAAGTACCATTATGCAGCATTGCATTAAAGGAATTGATTTTATGACATGTCCCTTTGGACATGAGAGGGAAAGTGTCCGGTTGCCCTAGAGCTTAATTCAGAGTGATGTTCAAATGTTGTTTTTGGCACTTGTCCTGGACTTGGTTGTGGTGTAATTTGTGGACACTTTTTTCTACAAGTTGGAAAGGCGCATGCAGATGCTGTTACCAGAAAGAAATCCTTGTGGTTATCACAAGTAGGATATCTCCGCTTTTGCCCATTAAATCTTGACAGGGATTTCGCTATGGTCTGGAAATGGTCTGTTATACCACATCACACATGCAAGTGAAAAAAAAAAATATCAATCAGTCAAGAACTGGCAATCAGCTCTATATTTCAGCAAGGACCTAATACAAGACAGATGCTCTTCTGTCTTTCCCAAACAGCACTGTGTCATTGTGTTTGCTGCTTGGCTATCAGCTTCTCAGGTGAATGGAGAGAACTAGGTTTGGTCCTCAGTGCAGTTTTTATATCTGAGTCCTCTAAGGGGGCTTGCATGTTATCTGAGCACAGGTACAAGCACCTTGCAGAATCATCACCTTGTAGCTTCTACAGTTCTTTTTTTCTCTGTGTCTGAAAAGCTCTGGGCTGATGCTGTGGAGAGAAAGCTTAGCATGGGGATTGTATGGTCATGAATAAATGAAAAAAAGAGGGGAAGGAGCATTGGAGGGGGCCTTCTGCTCAAATGTGAGCAAAAAGTGGTAAAACCATTCTGAGGAAAGGTGTAATTTTTGAAGGCTTACTGGCACAATTTGTATCTTGTGCAAAAAATGACCTGTGTGCAGTGTTTCCTGAATTATCTGTGAAGTGTTTTGAGGGTGGAAAATACTCTGCACAGAACTACCAGCTCAAATTTGAAGCTTTAAGTTGTGGTTGGCATCCAACTACTTCCTGAAGGGTTTGGCTTTGTGTTACAGCACAAACCAGAGAAAATCTTTGTTTTCTGCTTCTAAGCTACAGCCAGACCCTTGTAGTAAGAGCTGATGAGCTTTAGCCTTGATGTAGGCACAAAGTAAACCAATGCTGACCCCATCTGTCTGTAATCAGAGAGATCTCAGAACAGCTCTGACCCTGAACTGGTGACAGGCTGCTATGAAAAGTGTCATTTGGTAAGTCCCAAAGACATAGTTCATAGAAACCAAACAAAAATAAGGGCTGTATTTTAGCATGTTAATGATGAGTACAGATGCAGCCGTTCCTGTCGGTAGCAGTGCAAACACATTACATGCTGTGTGGTTAGTGCTTAACCTTTTTCTTCTGGACAAAGGCTGGGACACCTGATGTCACACACACCAACACCTGAGAGCTATTAATAGGAGTGCTTGAGCCGGAAAAAACCATATGCACCTTATAAGTCTTTCAAAAAGCTTTGTTGTTGGGAAGGTTTGGTTGGTAAAAGAAGGCCAAATCTTACACTCTTGGCTTTCGATGGGAGCTTTGCACAGAGGAGGGCGTAACCATCTTCCTTCAGGAAGTTCAAGATAGAAAACCTCATTATAAAAAAGCCCACCCTTCTTAGTGCCCCCAGACTGGGGTTTGTGCCTCGCTATCCGCAGCAGCCGGGGCTCGTTGCCGCTCTCTCCCGCCCCAGGTGTCCCACGCACTCCAGGTGCCCCTCGCAGGGGGAGGCGGGCGGGCCGCGGGCGCCTCTGCCGGGGGCGGGCGGCTCTGCCGCTCTCCGCGCCGCGCCTCCTCCGCCCGGCAGCCAGGCGGGCGGGCAGGGACCGGGAGAGGGAGAGAGGGAAAGGGAGGGTGCGGAGCTCGCC
>VZTH01018247.1:13234-245032 GCA_013397815.1 Aleadryas rufinucha
CTCGTGTGGCGCTCCCGGTCCCCCGATGCTGGCGGCGGTGCCCGCGGGCACGGCTGGCCGGGGGCGCCGCAGGTGGAGGCGCGGGGCCCCGGTGCCGCTCCCGGGGCTCCCCGGCACGGACTCTCCCGGCCCCCCCGAGCCTCCCGCCCCTGCCGAGTGCCGCGCGTTGCTCGGCAGCCTAAACACGGGCTTAGGTATAAGATAAGTTTATTGCTCTGGCGGGGCTTCGTCCCGCAAGAATTAAAAACAAAGCGCGTCGCGTGCTGTAGAGATAAAATTAGCTTATTGACGCCCGGAGGCGCTTGAGACAGACGGCGGCGGAGATGGCGACTCAAGTTTTAACACGAAGCTCGGGGCGCGTGTGCCCGCGGGCCGTGTCGCGTCGTGTCGTGTCAGGTGTCGCGACCGGCGGCGCTGCAGGGAGCGGGCGCTGCGCCGTGCGGGACAAGCGGCCAGCGCGACCCCTGCCCTCCCCAGGGCTTCTTTTTCTTAAAGGTTTGCTCAGATGCAGCGCTCACGGGATTTCAGCCTGTCGTTAAAAAGACATTGCTGATTCGTGTCAATACTTCATAACTGCGTGCGGCCGTGGTATCTTTTCCTTGGAACAAGGGAAGACCACAGCTCTCCTTTTTTATTTAATTTCTGTTTAACAGTCCAAAAAGCTTTTGTTTTGATTCTTTTTTTCCTTTAATGTTTCAGTGAGAAAGTTTGGCCGTATCAGTGAGAAATTTTTGCCATATATTGTGAACTAAAACAATGCTCAAACTTTTGGATGGCGCTTATTCCATACTCTAAAGCCTGTTTCAGACTTCTAAAACTGCTCAGTGCCAGCCTGGGAGTGGCAGCAGTGAGCGTACTGTAAAGCATGTCAGCTTTTTTCAGGCTTTGCTGAGTTACCCTGATTATCTTTTCCTCTCTTCACCTATTGTCATTTGCATTTTTTGAACTAAATATTAATGGTAGAAATATCTTAGGCTCAGCTGGGAGCAGTTACTCACTTCAAAAAAAGTAAAAAAGAATTATGTATCTCTATGCAGGAGAGGTTTTTGCTGTTCTTTGTCTTTTGGGTTTTTTTGTTGGTTGGTAGATTTTTTTTTTTTTTTTTACTCTAGGATGATTTTAGCTACTTTCAAAATGTTTCACCAGACTTTGTTGAACTGTCTTGTGCAGGTGGCCCAGACAAATGCTCTCATCTACAGGACTGTGTCGGTTTGGAAGCAGAATTGACTGCTGCTGGGGCTGGGCCCGAGTGTCCTGGGGACAGTGCCAGCGTGAGTATCACTGCTGCTGGGGCTTCTAGTCACTTGTAGAGAAGGCTTGTACACACTTAAGTCATGTCTTTCATGTGTTCACACACATCCTTACAATGCAGGGCCTAGGCTTTTGCACGTGTGAGCCTGACTGACTTAGAAGGATGCTGTCATGTTAAAATTCTGTCTGTTTTTAACACTGCTAAAAACGACTGCAATCAAGTAGGGTAAAATGGAGTTGAGGCAATGAGAATTTGGAAACTTTGGTTTGGTTTCTGCTTAGTTTCATGCTCTGATCTGATAACCTGATGTAAATACTGTGTGTCATGTTACAGATACTGCAGGGCGATAATATTTGCATCCAAGAAGGAAACCCAAATTATTTATATTTCACTTAGAAAATTGATGGAAATGTTCCAATTAGTATTAAGTTAAAGTATTCTTTCAGTAACCCACAACTAAGGAGATAAATCTGCCTGACAGCATCCTTTTACTGGGTCACATGTGAAGAGAAACATCTTTGAGATTCTCACATCTATCTAGAATCTTTAATATGACTGCAGGATAAGCAACTAGATAAGTCTTCATCATTAACTAGACCTTCAATAGGTATTCTGTGGAGGCAGCTAGTACTGTGTAGAAGTTAAAATTGTTAGGAGTGTTGTAGAGACCTCAGCTTGTTAAAATTATAGCCTTTGATACATGTGTTTAACACTCATACATGAGGGACACCCTGAAGTTTTTGCAGGAGCAAGTCTATAAACACTGGTCCTTAGGGGTTTTTTTGTTTTTGTTTTTTTTAATTTAGGTACAAACATATATAGACGAGATCATTTTCTGCCAAGCCATTTTCAAAGTAAAACAGGTGTTAAATGCTGTAAGTTTCATAGTCTGCAGGGCAGTGACTGTAGGTGGCAAATATTTGGCAAAAGATAGAAAAAGCCTTGGAAACGCAACTCTCAGCAAAGGTTTTGTTCAAATCTGTAAACACCAGGATTGGTTTCTCTCTTCCCAAATATTTTAGAAGCCCACAGTGTTTAATAGACGTATATGATGACTAGTAAAAAGCTATGGAAAGTACTTGTAGAATACAGCATATTTGATACTGTTTCTTTGATGCAGAGTTCTCAGGCTGATACCTCTCAGGCCATACCATGAATAATTTTGATTTTTAGGGGTCCAATTGGTAACAAGTAGTCCTTTCCTTGGTATGAATATTTATGAAGAAGGAAGGAGAATATGTAGTAGATTGATTGAGGCTACTCCAGAGGCAATAGGATCTGTGTTCACCTTTCATGATGCAGTTTTATTTGAAAAATTATTGTGTATTTAAAAATTTGAGGCTATGAAGGCTTAACTGGCAAATATCAATAATTTGCATTGTTTAAAGAAACTAAACCAAAACCAAAAGAGTCCGGACTACTGTGTTACTGTCCTTTTCTTAGACAAGTTGTCTCCTGTATTGTGACCATAAATTACAGCTCGTGTTTAGGTGGAAGTGAATTTCTCATTTTTACCAAATCTGATTTGTGGTTGCATTTTTATGATCTTGGGAGACAGGAGTAGCATAAAGTGATACTATCAAAAGATTCATAATTAAAAATTGGATCTGAGACAGAAGTAATAATACACAGAAAGTTGTTGGGTTTTTTTTCTTTAATTTTGTCAGTAAGGTAATTTTTAGTGTTAGCTTTTCCAGATACTATAAATGTGGAGGTTTTTTCCCTTAAGGCTAAAGGTAGGTGAATTCTCACCTCCTTCCACTGCATTTTAGTACATTGTTCACAAATTTGTCTCCATGCACATTTAGAATACATGTAGATAGATATTTTCTGTGATCATCTCCAGTAACTGGGACCAGACTTTCTAAAGAATACAATTATCATTTAGGTGTCAAAAGGCATTTTCCCCCCTTTTTTTGTTTGCATACTGATAATTTTTGAATTGCTGGTTCAGAAGAATCTCCGCTGTTTAGGTGAAAATTCTACTAAAACCATCAGCAGCTCCTTCTCTGTTTTAAATGGGAGACAAACTATTGGCAAAATGAAGCAAGAAAATCTGCCCCAGTTGCGGGTGGTGAAAATTCCAGACATATCACAAAGCAGGAGATTACACTAAATGAAAGTGAATCTTTCTAGTGCTTGCAGCCAAATAGAAAATCTGTAGTCAACTCTCCACCTTGGGAATGTGGCACCCAGTATGAAGGATTAACCTGGCACAGAAGGCAACATTCCTGGACTCAAAGGAAAGCTTGGGTATTTTACGGTACAAAGGAATATCACTGAAAATTTTCCAAAAAGCCAAGTACATGATTATTTCTTCTGCTTTCTCTCTGGTCAAAGGTAAAGCTCTTAGCCTTGCCTCCAAAATGAGTGGCATAAATAGATGTCAGACTTTCTCAACTAGAAAACACCTGTGTTTTCTGTGGTGTTTTTAGTATAAGTTGTATTTGCACAAGGAAAACAAGTATAGAGTCAGGCTTAAAAATTAGTGGTGAGACCCAATTTATAAATGTCTCCAAAAAAGAAGCCTCAAATATTTAGGCAACAATGCTGAGCTCTTTATTAGTGAGTTGGAACTGCTGTTTTTCAAACCAGTGTGAGCCATCCTTGGTATGCCTGCAACTACTGCAGCACCTTTGGACTCTCACCTGCTTACTCATGCATAATTTGCCATGTGGGCACTAATTATCTCTGAATTTATCCTTCTGACAACAAATGTAAGGTGAGAGCCATGCTGGAGCCAGAGTGGAGCAGGCACATAGAGAGATGACAGGGTGGTCCTAGTTTGCAGAGACCTCTGAACTGTGGTGAGCCAAGGGCAAGTGGTCACTAACATACCTGGATATGTTTTCTGCTGTCCAGCTGAGCTGCTCCACCAAGCACGTGTGGGCATGCCCTCTGCCCACAGCTATTGAGAAAAAAATGTGTTTGTTTAAACCAACTGTGTGTTTTAAGGTCATGGTTTAATTGTGACATGCTTAAGCCTGGCTGTGTCAGCTCTAACAGAGCAGGAGTGTGGCACAGCAGACAAGTGTCATGAGGGCCTTAAGCGTTGGTGACTCCATGCTCCTGATCTTCCATCCATAATCCATCCATACAGCTGCAAATGGAAACTGAACTCTGTTAGCTAAACTTGGTTTTGTGAAGTTACTCCTTTTATGTACCTTTGACTGGCATAGGATTCCATGTGGAGCACAATCATGCTTAGTGCTGCTTAGCAACGCCAGTCAGCATAACTCAGATGTCTTCTGCTCTTATAAACATATAGGAAGAAGTTGAAATAAGGCCCTCCTTTAATTTACACTCTTTCTTTGCAATGTCATCTGTCTCTTCTTTACACCAAGCAAGACTTGTGCACGTAGGTCAGATCTGTCTGTAAACTTGTGTCCAGAGCCTGTCAGTGTCAGCTGCAACACCTCAGCCAGTAGGAATATTCACTCTGCAGTGACATGAAATTCCCTTCCCAAATGCCCTTACCATTTCCAGAAAGTGCACTTAGAAGGTGTCCTTCCAGCTGAAATAATCAAGAACTTTGAAAGAGGTTGGATTTTTTTCTTTTTCTTTCTTGCAGGTTTTGAACACCCAAGTGAGATCCATGTTTAGGCAGCTAGATGCATTTTGAGATTGATAAAAATATAGGCGTATTTTCAAAGGGGCTGAACAAATGTAATTCAAATTCATTGGCATTTCTTAGTCCTTGTAAATTGAAAATCCATTCGCACTTGTTCAGTGGCTTAGATTTAGAACTGTGCATATCTTCCATCATTAACATAGCTAAGTAGATTTTCTTAGATTTTGATTTGGTGTGTAAACCAGGTTCATTAGTTAAACCTAGTGTGTAGAAAGGCTAATTTAGAAGCAGCAGAAATGTTGTTTAACCACCAGCTATTAGCTCCCATGGAGTGCCCTCATCATTGATAGAGCAATCCTTTATACTGATGGACTCACGGCATCAGTACTCTGAAGTTAGATATTAAATATCCCACTTGAAATTAGTCCAAAAATCCCATGTTGTTGCCCAGCCTGCGGGTTTTACTCGCACTTTAATTAGTAGGAGTGGGAGTAATAGCTGTAAGTGGGAGTAATCACACAAAAGCCTACCTCTATGAAAGATGGTATGTTGATAAAGGACCTGATTAAATATGTGTAAAAATAGGGTTGTTGTTGTCTTGCTTTATGTCTTACTGTTGTGCACGCAGGAAAACTACAACCCAGAGCAAACGTAAGGGTAGAAGGAGTTTCTTCTGGATTTCTTTTCTCAGAGTAGAGGAGGTGACTTCCTGTGACAGAGAGTTTTTTGTGGAACCAGATATCAATAGTGCATTTTTAATCCCCAAACACTTCTGCATTGTGAGGCAACTGATCTGCAGTACTAAATGTGTTGTCCTAACCCAGAACCCATTCAATGGGTTTTTAAAGGACACAGGGAAAACCAAGTTGGGACATGAGTCCTTGCACACATCTTGCACAAATGCAACAAGTAATTCCTTGTGGGTATTTTCGCCACTCCTCTGTCCAGGAGTGGATAGAGGAGCGGCGAAAAAATTGTTCTTGAAATGAATGGTCTGTCTGCCTCTTTTTTAGCCGGCTTACAAATATCTCTGTAGTTCTTTCAAAAGCTATAAAAATGGTTTCCACATGTTTGTGTCTTTCATGAACAAAATACACCTGCTTTGAACCTGGCTGTGTGTCTGTTTGTCATTGGTTTGTACACCAGTTATATGTAGTCAAGGTACACTACAGATGTAAAGGTTGCTTCAAAATTTTAGCTGCAGCTTAACAGCCAAAAACTGTAGAAAGAGATAATACTTTAGCATAGATTCAAAAGGTTAAGCAGGATTTTTAAAAGAAAAGCAATATGAAGTGGCTTGAATTCTCATTCTGCATTACAGTTTGGACAATTCCTTTGCTAGAGGTGATGGCAAAAATGGTTCCTTTTGCTGTGTTGAATAAGTACAGAATAGAATGTTGGATCTGCAGCTGCTATAAAAAAATGCAGATCTATTGTCAGATCCTCTGCTGACTGGAGTCTGTGTGACTGTTGGAGTCAGCAGATTTTGTCTGATGGATAGAAAGTTTGACCAACAGAAGATGCTTAACAGGAACAAAATTTCACTGAATGTGGGTTTGATAAGCAGTGATATTTGATTACTTCACCCATTTCTATGTGCAATTCTCCTTAAACAATAAGAAAGTCTATGAAGTCTGTCTCAAGAAGTGGTGAAGATGAGTGTGCTCTTTCAGAGAGCCCATCTGTTGTAACTCCATCTGGTTATCTCCCCGTGCTGAGGTTTGAGTGTTTTACCTAGGAAGCAAATCCAGAATAGGTCAACAAAGTTGTTTCCCATCACCTTGCACTAAACCCATGACAATTGGCTAAAAAGCCTAGGTACAGAACAGTCAAGAAGATATAAAGTCAAACCATCAGTTTACACCTCCCCTTAGCTTTCCATCATTATAAAAGTGTTAATTGAAGGATGTCAGGCTAGTGTTTAAATTTAGCCGAACCTAGTAGAAAGCATACGATTTCAGGAACATCTGAAGAGGGCTTGCAGGAGAGAGGAGCTTGGACAAGTTGATGTATAGCAGATGCAGGCATAACTGAGTGCTTTGCTGGGACCTGTGCATGCTGCTGCCTTCTCTCAGTGCTTGGGAAGGCTCTTGCAGTGTCTGTGCTGCTGCTCCTGTCCTAATGAGCTCAAAGGCTGTGCACCTGTACTGTGCCATCTCTTTACAGAGGTGTGAGGTGGTGGGAGGGGGAGGAAGCGGTGGCTATGCTCTCATTGATGCATAGAAGGAGATTTTGTATAGCTAACAATAAAGTTGATGGGCATTTACCCCTATAAATCATCCGAGACATCAATGGGAGAAGAGGCCATGGGCTACTTAGGGCTTCTGTTTCTTGCACATAACATTGCTTTCAGTGGAAATGGCAATTCTGTATAGTCCACGATGCACAAAAATAAAACCACGATTGTGTCAATAATGAGCTGTGAAAATACTGGTTTCTAGGAGGCTGATCCACTAGCAGAAACATCCTTAAAATCAGTAAGAGTTTTGCTGCTGAATTTGTGATTGCAAGATCACAGTCTGAATTAATGCATTGTGTTGGCAATGTTTAATAAATACTGATATGAAGCACATATTCTTATAAAAGAATTTTATAAGAAGCATAGAGCTTCTTATAAAATGACTGATATTTTTGTGCATCCCTGGTACTTTTCAAAGAAAAGGCATTTTATACAGAATTGCAATACTGCTTTACACTGCTATGCAAGAATAAAAATGAGGTTTTGCTATTTTTATTCAGGTTTTTTTTTCCAGTTTAGAACCTTTATGCCTTCAAAGCATGATTTTACTGTGTTAAAGATACAGTATCCTTTTCCATTTCCCTGCTGCATTCCTCGTGCACTTTGTATGCAGATTAGTAGTTTTGCAGCCCTCTTTTTCCTAAGGAAATGTCATCAGTAACATAATTCAACCAATTACAGCTGTAGTATATTTGTAATTGCATCTTCTCTCAAAGCCCAGCAACAACCTGAGGAGCTTCCTTCCATTGTAACAAAAGCTAAGGGACTTCCTAGTTAAAACTAATTTAAATAGTGTAAGTTGCAATCATAGGAAACCCTTAAGTGTTGGTCACACACTACTTAAAATACAAAGAGCTGCTGTTGTTAAAGTCCCAGCCTGCTATCATAAGGCTGTGTAGCCTAATAAGCTGTGCTCCTAACATTAAATTTATTGGCAAATTAATCGATTTCAAATAGCCTGAAACATATATCTGTGTTTTCATCTTATTTAAATTGTGTGGCATATCTTGTTTCATGTGGTAGCAAGAGCTGAAAAGGTTTCTAAGTATTACTTTTAATTTAGATGACAATATGTTTTTAAACATTATAAAAATGACCAGTAAATTTGTGTGCCTACATGTTTATTGGTTGCAGATGCTCAGATACGTATAAATGGGTGTAATTTTAATTGCTCTCAAATTAGCATCCAAATGCTGAGCCTTTATGTTTGAGCTGTGGAGACACAGCATTAAATTAAAAATATATACCCATACTTAAATGAAAGGATACTGTGTCTTTAAGAAAAGCATTTGTGTTCTGTTGATGGAAACGTTGAACCTGAATGGTGAAACATGAGAATTTGTACTTACTATCTGAAACATGACAAAATGTAGTTCCTTAGTTGATTGAATAAGAATAGCATCACGTCATTATATTTAATTACTCTTATGTATCAGAATGTGTTTGTTAAATCTCATAATGAAATACTGATGTAAGGTATTTCCATTTCTAAATGTGTACCAGAATTTTTTTTTATTTCAGAAAAGCTCTGAATGTTGAATGTATGTAATTCTCCAGGAATGTAACAAGTTGACAAAAACCACAGCCAAGTCCATCCTCCTTACAGAGAAATAAAAAAAAAAAAGCTGGAATTTCTCTTTTGGATATTTGTTTTGCAGCATTCTACGTCTTAAGGCAGAGAATAGCCAGCCTAAGGTGCCAGCCCAAAGGTTAGCTGAACATATTTCTTGAAATAATTTTGGCAAGGTTATGACTTGGAGTTATGGCCTTGAAGTCATAAGTTTGCATAAAAATAATACACAATAAGAAGACATAGATGTTTTGGGTTTGTTTTTTTTTTTTCATTTTTTTAGACATTAGATTTGGGGAAGATGAGGGGGGAAAGAAATTAACAGGGCTGTTTTATCCCAGACACCCATACAACGAGATACTTATTTTCTAAAATATGATGCTTTTCCCTTTCCACTCCTTTTCTTTATTTTACCCTCAAGCCTTGTGCAATATTTTTTCCTTTCTGCAAATTGTTTGTACTGCCAGCAATGTATTTACAAACCTTCAGACCTAGGAAGCCTAATTTGCTTTCACAGTCTTGAATCACGTGCAATGGGAGGTTAGTTTGGGATGGCTGAGGCACTTATTGCCCCCCACTGCCTGCTTTGCACTTCCACTACAGGTTGTCCTTCCCAGAACAGGGAAACTTTACAGCCCCTGGTCTCCAGCAGTGTAGAACCTGGCATGTTAGAGCAAAATGAAATCAGCATAGTTTACTTTGGTACCCAGGGCTGTAGGCTGCTGCTGCTGCTTAGGAATTGATGTGTCTTACTGCATATCCCTGTGGCAGAGGCGCTGTCTCAGACAGGGAGGAGCAAAGCACTCAGCCATTCATCTGTCTGTGAAATGTTTGTTACTGTGATAAAGAAGTTACTCTGCTGAAGCCAGTGTGTGTTTTATGTTTGAATTAACAAAATATCAGTAGGGCCCAGTTTGTCTTCTGTCACCACACAGAGACATTCATGCTATGCTGTTTCTACCTGCTGGAATTCAGTCGACACATAGAAAGATTCAGGTAACAAACAGACGTTTGAGATGATAAAGTACTGTTCTTTAAGCAGTTATAGTGAACCACTTGAAATGCAAACATGAAGATTGGCAAAGCACAAAACACTTGTTGCTTTTCTAATTTTGCATGTGTTAGATCTGTTTTTTGCCAATTTTTAAAAAAGAGTATTTAAGTGTATAAGCATTACATTAACTTCTGCTGACTTCATTAAATCCTATTGGTTTCAGTGTTACCCATACTTAAGTTATGCATGCTGTTTAGTGCTTTTCTGAAGAGTGAGGCATTCATAAACCAGGGTCTGGATTTGTCTGTGTGGTTTAGAAACACGTTTGGCAGCAGTCACAGCCAAGCCAAGAATTCACTGCAGTGAATAGCCCACACTGGCTGCAGTTTGTCATGTTAATGTGCTGTTACCAGAATCATATGTGCGAACTGAGTAACTGATTTACCCAGGCAAGTGTTGGAGCTGTGCATAAAAAATTAGGAGCCTCTTACTTAATGGAATGTATGTTTCAGATGGAAGGGTAAGGATGCATTTTGACAATATGAATGTCACAAACAAGGGCAAGTAATTTGTGAAAAAATATTTAGTATTAGATACTACCATTTTGTCTGATGTTATTATTAGTTTCTAATTACAGAAGTTGGTCAAGGACATTTATTATCTTCCAAAAAAAAAAATAGATTAAGGAGTGTTGTGCAGATGAAATTATCAGAAAATTAATACCCAGTTGCCCTAGTCAGGCTTATTAATCTCTGCAGAGATATATGCTGTGACTACTTATACACTTACTTGGGAAGCAAAGTCACTTTTTCAGAAATAATTCTCTAATGTGAGTTTTGGGTGAGATGTGTTTTTACCACCTTCTAGTAACTTTGAGGTGGAATAAGCTTTATGAGTTCTCTTGCTGTTGTGAGTAGTTGAAGTATGTAGTTGAACAAAAAAGAAATATGCAACTCTGAAAGATCTACAGTGATTTATTTTACAAATCAGCTCGTACCTTTGGGATCCTAGATCAAAATTTCTGTGAATAAGGCAGTTCCATTTTCCTTAGCATGTTTATGCAATTGCATGATTTACAAAGAATTGCAGGAAGTAAACAGAAAGAGAGAGATGTGAGCTGCAGCTGACTCAGGGAGAGAAGTATTATGGAACTTGGAGTTGTGGTCTGTGAGCACCACAGGAGAAAGGCAGGTTCAGGTGCAGGAGGCAGCATAGGGGAAAGCTGCTTTCACCAACATGCAAGTCTTGTTAGAAAGTTGGCACTGGGGTAACGTAAGAAACGATCTGGAGATGGGAAATCTGTTCTGCAACCAGCAGTGCAAGAGGATCCAATAAAGGTTTGTGAAGCTGAATACATTAAGTAATCATTTCTGGGCTGCTGCACAAATTACTTGCTGTGCCTGAGCAAATTGAATTTTAAGGAGCTGGGCTCTGGAGTCAGAATAAATAGGGAGCTATATGTTACTTGAGAAGAGAGGGCAGAAGCAAGGCCGTTCAGGAAGATGGTTAGTACAGTTTGTTTCAGATGCAGGTATTCCTGTGCATAATTTTAGCCTTCAGAGAGATGAAAAAGAAGTTCAGAAATTAGAAGGCAAAGCAGAGAAAAAGAATGTAAGAATTATACTCAGTGCTGTTTTAATGAGTAGCATAGCTAGGAGCGTTGGAAAACCAAAGAGAATTTAAATTGCTGGAGGTCCATTAAGAAAGCTCAGGGATTTCCATTTTTGGCTACAAATGAAGAGGAATTAGTCAGTTAGGAACCAGGCAGTGCAATCATCTGGTTAAGACTCCACCAAATAGTGTTTGGTAGTCAATAAATAAGTCATTAATGTTAAAATTCCTAGAAGAGGAGGAATGGAGGGGACAACATGTAGTCACCCATGCCCTCAAAAGTGGGCAGCTTAGTGCAGAGGAACTGACCAAGTCTGAGGGATACTTCTAAAGCAGTTCTGAGGGAACTGTGCGCAGTGAGAAAATACAGATGAAATGGAAAAAAACCCCAGCGTTACAGACCTATAATGAATTTGTTGAATGTGTTTTTCATTTGTTGTATTTATGCAACAATTAAAAAATAATAATTCAGAATGATTGAGTCACTCTCGGATACCACCAACAGCAAGCAGTGGCTGGGAAGATTGGTGGCTTCTGGCTTTTGCACAAGCACAACACATGCTAACAGCATGTGCATTTCACCAGAAATTCATTCTTCCACTCTCCCACGCTTGAAAAAAAGAAAAAACAAACAACCAACCATAACCCCAAACCACCCATTCACATTTCAATTCCTTGTTTTATTTTTACAGGAAGTTTAGTTTGTCCTGAAATTTAAGTGAGACTTAAAATGTGGTATTTGTCACCTTATTTTGGAGGAAAAAGGTAGTTCTTGCCAACCTTGAAAATAGGTTAGATTTATGGCCAAATAAAAGGTTCTAGGATACCTCCCTGACTCCATTGAAGTTAATGGGAACTGAGACAGAGCAAATCTTCACATATGACAACAAAAAAGCTTTTGAAATGAATAATTATGAGACTAGAGTTTTTTTGCTGATTATCTCTTGAATGAATTGATCAATAAAGTGAAAAGGAAAGTTTAGTTATCGTTTATTCTATGGCACAGATAAAAAAGCAAGACTTGACTAAAGATGAAAATTGCTGTGCTCAGGGATTTTTTTCTGTCTCAGTCCACATTCTTATCCAATGGGAGTGCAGTTTAACAGCTTTCAGAGAGGAATCCTGGGAGAAGCGGCAGGTCTGTTTTGATACAGATTCAACAGTAAATTAGAAGTCTCATTTTGAGTGGCATTTGTCTATGCAAGTATAATTTTAACTTTTGTTTACAACAGTTACAATTATAAAGAGTAGAAAGTTTTTACTGCTTTTTGGCAGCCTTTTTCAGACTTCTGGATTTCGCTGCCCTGTGTGCATAAGAGAGTGACTTTCTCAGTCTGGTGTAACACTTCTGTCTGCGTTTCCTTCTTCCTTGGTAGGGAAGCAAGAGTTACATGATGGGATGAAATCTGTGGGACATGGGTTATTTCAGTCATTGTAAATGTGGGTCACTTGGAAGGAAACGATGGTTTATTGGTTGTGGAGGAATTTTTTAATTGTGAAGATGCAAAAAATAGTTTCTGGGAGACTTTTTTTTCTCCATTACTTGTGAGTCTGCTTGTTTTCAAAAAAATGGAGAAACTCCGTGTGTCTGTTTGTGAACAGAGTGACTGAAGTATTCTGTTCTGTTGTGTCTGGAATTTTACAAGAAAACAAGTAGAGTGGAGAATTAAAAGAAAACACCCAGTCAGATCAGCACATGTAGTGTATGCTCAGACTCATACCAAACAGCTGAAATAGTTGTCTGCTATTAAAAGAAATGTTAAAAGTCTGGCTTAAGCTTATTTTTGTACCTGGATCTGGTTGTTGCCAGTGTTTAAATAGAGCTCGTTGGGAGCCAGTGAGTGGATCTGCTACCATGCAAGTGCAGCTTCTCCTTTGGATAAGGATTTTCAGGCTGGAGATGGCAGAGCTGGAGCTGACCCACTTCTCTGGGCCTGGTCACTCTGGTAGGGGTCAGTGGAGACCCCAGCCAGGCATGTAGACTTGGCTGAACCATCTGATTCTTTAGTCCTGAGAACCCTGCAAAGCCCCAGTAAAGTTAATAGGAAGATATACAGGTTTTTTCTTGAGGGTGGCTTGATTCCTCATAGGAAATGCCATCAGATTTATCTGTGATGTTGGCTGAGCTACAGATGTTAAGCCTACTGCAAAGTGTTTTTCTCCTGTATATAGACATTCTTCAGTTTGAATGGAATTGTATTGTATTGAATTTCAGCTGTGTCTAAATAAGATTCATAATGCTGAAGTAGCCCAAGTTCATAGAATGTGCTCTAATAAACAGGTTTTCTTCAAGAACAGTGTTTGGCAGCAAACAAAGCTTTCCAAATACTCATTTAATGTGAAAAAACCCCAACATTTTATGATGACTTCGACTTTATGGATAGTGGTTTGCTAGTCATTAGGAAGCTTTCCTTGGAGTAATAGAGATTTTTGTCTTCAAGTACAAGATGTTCTTTTTCCTCTCTCTGAGCTGCTTCTAATGTATAATCTGTGCAACTGAGGGAGGGATCAAGGGTTTAAAAAACGCGGCTAAACTAAAGTTGCCACAGGTTCAGCTACTGAAGGGTTACACTTTACACCAAAGTGATCCCATGGTACTTTGTGTTTCTTAAAAAGAACTGTTTTAAATAAATGTATCCCACTTCACAACACAGGTCTTCTCTAAAGGGCAGTTAAAAATTAATAGAAGTTTTCAAAAACATATTTATAGTAATTTCTTTTTCTCTACTGTAGTTTAGATCACAACTTTTGTTTTTCCCTAGTGACTTTGAAGTCATGAAGTTGGTCTTCATAGTTTTCATTTCGCCACCACCACCTCTAATTAGGCCTGGGTCTGTGGCATCAGGAAGATAAGAATCTCAGCATCTAAATGAACTCTTAGGCAAAGGAGATCCTTTTTTCTTGTTTATGACCATAACGATTGAAAAGGCAGTAAGTGTTTCCAAGTACGATGTTCTGGAAGTGTCTCATGATGGATCAGTTGCTCTTCAGTCAGATCTGTCCACTACCCAAGGACACACTTTCCGAAACATAACCTTTTAGTAGTCTGAGAAGCTCCTTTCCCTTACACTTCCACTGAGAGGTGTTTCTGAATCTGAATCCCATTTCTTTGTTTCCAGACAGCGTTTTTTGGAAAAAAACCCCCAAATCTTGCATTTCTGTAGCCTTTTAAGATACTCCTTAACGATTGTTTGTAAAGAGACTCCACCATCGTACTAGGGAGATCTATCAGGAGCAGAGCTGTAGATTTAAAACAGGGTTTTATGCTCTCAGGATATATCACTGATTATACATATATACTATGCTTAAACAAGAAACATGTCTGATAATAAAGGGCAAATGCAGTCCTAAAACTGGAGCAAACTCCTTCTATGCTAACAGCTGCTCCTCTGGATATATTTGCGGGAATTGCTGATTCTGGATGCTGTGAATCTCATGGAAAAGATTTTCAGAACATCAAAAATCTATTTGGATAGTTCTTCCACAACCAAAAACTAATATCTGTTTCTTTTTAAATTTTGTTTAATTCAACCCCATTGAACAGCTTGGCTAGCATGCAAATTACATTTTTGAGTGTGTTCTGGCAGATTTCTGTAAAATTACATCCTTAATACATCCAGTTTTATGATACAGCCCGCTGTTGTCAGATTGATATTGCAGCTGGATCTAGTTAGTTACTTGCAAATTCCAAATGATACTGTTACTTTATAAAAGGAACTTTAAGCTGGGGTAAATAGACAAATCCTGGTTACAATACACAGTATTCAAGTTATGCTACCATCTGATTTCTGTCTATTTTGTGTCTATCTTGCATTAGCAGAGAGCTCACCATGATTGTGCATCTGCATTTTGTCATATAATGATAAACAACATCTTACGGCATTGTAAATACTGCATTTTTCCAGTGGGTTGAAACAGTGGGTTTAGTAATAGAAAAACATTTCTAATGCAAAAGACTTAGAAATGCTGTTTAAAATTTTCATCTGTCAAATGTTTTTCAGTTATGCAGGAAAATATTCCTGTTGGCTAATCCTACATCAGTAAAAATATATTTGTGCATGAATTCTTATATCTCTTCAAGAGCAATGCTTTTGTTATTTGTTACTGAAGTTTTGAAAGTTTGTTTTATGAATTTTGTTTGTGCCATATTGAGAGAGGTGCCAAAAAATGGCTAACTATTATTTCTTGGAGTTTTGTGTTTATTTTCCGTATATAACTTCTGAGTTATGGTTTATACATTCTGAGACTGTATCTATAGAGCAGGGTGGATAATAAAGGCTTGAAATCTTCTGAGAAGTGACTTGGATTTGTGCAGCAGCAAAGCAGCACATCACAGTCAGTGTTGCTTTTGCCCTGTCCTTTCTTCCTCCAAAATGAAAGAGAAAGTAATTCCCATGCCAGAATCCAAATGCCCGAAAGGGAGAGATTAAGGCCAAATGTTGCTCAGTAAGGGGGTAGAGTGTTGCTGGGTAATCATGGAGGAAAGTGGTGAATCTTTGGGACTGTGGGATCTGTGCCACTGCCTACCAGTGGCTGCACTATGGTTTTCTGTGCTGCCTAGGACACTGATGTACACGTTTTCTACATAGCTGGGGAGTATTCCTGGTTTGCCAAATGTAATGGCATCAATCATAGTACATACATACACAGAGCAAGTGAAGGCACAGTGGCTGCTTGCTGGTTAGGTATAAAAAGGGTTTGATATCCCACAAACAGCACGGTGTATTGCTGTACAAAAATAGATTACTAGCAAGTACGTCCCTCTTCCCACAAGTGTTGGGGTGGTGGTGCTTTTTGAAAGTGCACCTGATGTTTAACAGTGAAGCATATAATGTTGCTGAAGGGAGGAACATTGTACTACTATTTGTTAGGTAGTTGCTGTTTATTTCAAAGTAAAGCACTGTCAGCAGTGACTGGAGTGGAACGTTAATGAGTATTCCTCTATTTGCAGCTATATGCCAGCCAGGGTGCAAACACGGTGAATGCATTGGGCCAAACAAGTGTAAGTGCCACCCAGGATACACTGGAAAAACCTGCAACCACGGTAAGAATGAACTTATTTTTGAAATCATGGAAATGTTGTTGGTCTCTCTACCCTACCCCACCAATGCTGTGTGTGTCACCTGTGTTTATAGAGTAATGAACTCATACACCAGGTCTGTTACTGCTGCAGCAATTCTGTTCTGGAGACTGACATTTGAAGGGAGATTGACATCTGCAGTGGGATGACATGGAGGAAAAATTGCTTTCATTCGGAAGAAATCAATGAGATTAATATACAGTATGTATATTAATGCTCTCCTTAATCTGAAACAAATTATTTAAACCTTGTGGTCAGGACTGTTGTTTTCTATAAAGTCACAATTTTCAGGTTTGAATAGTGAAATAATATTTGTTTAATTAAAACCCCCATAATTCATACATTCTTATTTTAGTGTTTCTGATCCTGAACTAACTGGTTTGCAATAAACTACTGTGTACTGAAGGGTTGGTGTAAAGATGAAGTTTCTCTTGCTGAATTATCAAAGTTTCATTGTTTGGGGTTTTTTCCTCAAAATTTGTGTCCAAAGCATATAATGGTATAAAGATCATAAACAGACGGAGAATTGTAATATGTGATTTATTAGACTTTGATGGCTAAGACATAGTCACATACAAAGATATCTCAATTATATCTCTTTTTCAGTTGTCTCAGCCTACAGGAAAATTCATGCATTTTCTGAGTGCTGAGGAAGTTTGGTAGAAAAGTGTGATATTTAGAACAATTTTCTTGTTCAAGAGTGTACCCTGATGTTGCTAAATTTCTTATGACACATTGATTTTTAGACTGAGTTATTTTCTTTAAAAATAGATACATATTTATTTTCAGTTTTACTAATCCTTCCCACACTGATGTGGAAATGTGTGTTGTTCTTCAGTTTTCTCAAAAGTTTCTGTCGTCTCTTATATTATCCTGTCTTTTTTTTCCCCCTTTACTCTGGGCTGACATTTTAAAGGATGGGTTGTTATGATTTCATTCTACACAGGTTTTAGTCAGTCTAAAACTTGTTAAGAAAACAGTGCAGTGAACTTACAGTTGTTATGTGTATGTGTAACAGTTTTTATATGTACTAATACATTTAACAATATAGAAAGAATGCTTTGCAAATTGCTGGAGGCTTCAGTCTTGAACTGATTACTTGCCACTAAATGCTAAAGAAGGAAAAAATGTAGTAAGTTATTAAAGGAAGCCCTTTGGGCAGTATTGATGAAATATTCTTGCATGGTGTTGGTGACAAAGCTGCCCTGGCAGATGTACATGAGGTTTCTGAGATGCCTGCTGACTGTGGTGCCCCAAATGTGCCCCAGTTTGGGTGGCTGGTGCTGCCCTACTGCATGGTGAGACCCTTGAGCTGTCCCTGGGGTCACGGTTTGTGTTCTTGCCAGTGCTGGTTCAGTGTTTGGGTGAGGCTTGGAAATGCACAGTGGATGCAGAGTCTGCTCTTGCTGGGAGGAGATTCAAATGGCACAGGATAAATGTGACCTATGTTATCATATCTTAATGGAGCACCTGTCCTGTTCAGTCTGTGGCCCATTGTCTCAAATCTGTTCTAGAATAGTAACAGAAGGAATAATGTTGGCGGAAGAAATGTTGCCATTCCCCTGCAGAGATGAAAGTCTTTCTAGGGTGTGTGAATGGTTCTGGGCTATAAAGTATGCTCAGGTTCTTGGTGAAAGAGGGCTTTTTCTAGGAACATGATGCAAAGTTCTCTAGTTGAAATTCTTGTCAGCATTTGAAATATATGTATATTTATTAATTTATAAATGAAGTAACGTGTATTGCCTGCTTTTTATCATGCCTTCTCCCTATCCTGTGAAGATGTGCAGCCGTACACAAGTCCACTTGTTCAGAGCAGTGAAGCTCTTAAATCCCACCCCCTGGATCATCATGCAAGAAATGTAGCATCAAGGGGTGAGGTGGTCCTGTGTTTCAGGTGTTGTGCTCCTCCTACCTGCACGGCTTCAAACAGGAGTGCAATGTCATGTAAAGGGGGTGGAGGCTGATAGACCCATCAGTGGCTGGGATGTGAAAGCTGAACTTGCAGTGCCATTAGCATGCAGAGCAAATAATTGGTTGTATTTCCTTGGTGCTGCTGTTTGTCTGTATCCTGAAAAGTTTTGGCTCTCCACCATACTTGTGGCTGTCATTTGCATTTGTTTCTTTCCTCTGTTCTTCTTTCAGAGCCTGCCTTTTTTATTTTCCAAGTTCCTTGTTGAAGTGATAGTGATGGAAATAGTTTATCAGGTTAGATAAAGACAAAACTGTGATTTACATAAAGTTGGAAGTTGTAGAAAATGAGGGTTGGTAACTTCTGAATTTGGCAACTCACTACTAGTTGATAAATCAGACTAAGTGTTGTGAACAAAATTCTTCAGGTGATACAAATCTCTTATGAGTTTGACATGTTAGTGTGATTGCAGTTTGCTGGAAATGAATGCTGATCTACTGTTTATAGTATGGTGATAACAGTTTAATTTTTGCACTTGGTTTCTGGTCCTTGGCTTTCTATTTTCAGAGTTGGGTAAATGCGGTGTTAAATATTTGACTTCAGCATTGCCGGATACAAGTTAGGTAATAGGCAAAAAAGGGCAGAAAAAGTCTGAGTGCTGAAGTCTGCAGAAGCTAATTAAAAGAAAATAGCAGAGTGTATTGGATCTGCCTAGAAATAGGATCTGCCTAGAAATCTGCCCATTGTTGGGTGTGCACTGAAGTCGGTCCGAGATCATGTGTGGTGCAACACAGCAGTCAAAGGAGTCACATCCGGGTTTGCCAGCATAACGCTCTTGTCCTTTCCCTGCACTCACATTTTCATTTAATTTCTTTAGATACAAAATACTTATACTCAGCAGCTTGTGTTTGTTATAAACCTGTTTTCCATGGTGGCCAAAATGGTCAGTACCATTTTGCTTTTATGTACTCTATTGTCTTGTGTTACTCTGAAATCAAGAATGCTGGTTTTGCATTGGTCGCGCGATTGTAGGCAACGTGGGAAATTAAATGGCTGAATGATGAAATTCTCAAACACAGGACATGAGTGGACATCCCCACAAAGAAATTAAAGGGATTTGTTAAACTTTTTAATAGTGTAGCACTTTATACTGTTCTCATAGTATGTTACTGGTAGCTGTCTTATTTGTCAGTAGCAGAGCTTTCATTTCTGTACTAAGAATACTTTGTATCAAGTGGTGGTGTAGAATTCAGAGTCCTATAGAAGGATCCAGTGTTTTAAGGCTTGTAACGTAACCTATAGTCTATGCAAGGCCATAAACTGAGAACAGTCATAAATTCTTATTTTCAGCTTTGGGTCTGTGGTCATAACTTTAGAAGTAAGTGCACGACAGTTCTTAAGTCTTCAGGAGTATCTAAACTTAAGAGCTGAAGTGCAGTGGAATTTAAGCACTAGAAGTTGACACAAGGCACTGTTAAAATCCTGCCCTGTCAACTTAATTTCAGTGTTACTTTTCCTTATTCTGTCCCTGCTTCTAGGTAAGTGTTTTATACTTATCTCTGTTATGCCTTTATTTTGTGAAGTGATGCTTTTTGTAGAAAAGAGGAAGAATACAGGTATTTTAGACTAGGAGAACTTTTTTTCCCCTCTTACTTCAAAATGATGGTTGTCAGTGAACCTCGGTATATTCAATACTGTGGGTTCCTTGGGGATACTTTTATGAATTGAAATCAAATGCTAACAGAGTTTTTGAATGTAACAATGACTTTTTTAACAGACCCATTGCATGTGTAATAAATATGTTAATGCAGCTATAATGTCTGTCAGGAACTGCCTACTTGTGGTATGTTTTACAGAAAAAAGAAAAAAGCAACTTTTTTTTGTGCTGCCAAAAGAAATTTGCCTTTCAAAACGTGAGCTTTCATCTGCTTATTATTGAAGATTTTTATGTAAAGCTTTTTTCACACAAGGGTTTCCACAATGAAAACTTGTCCTTGCCCTCTAGCATAATCATCTGCTGCATTTCCATTTGACCTAGGCATATACCAATAGTCACAACTCCTGCTTTCACAGGAGAAAATGTACATTCTTCTACAGCTGTTTCTCTCAAACCCAGCAGGTGCATTCTTGTGAGTGTGGCATTGGTGCCTGTTGTGAGATGTTCTTGATACTGCTGAAGCTTTTTCCAACTCCCAAAGAGTGAGAACTGAAAAGGAGTGCTGTCTCTGCAGCACATGATCCACAGGAAGAGTGCAGAGGTGGTCATCACTCCTTCTTTATTGTGCACTGGTCCAGCCCTTATTTTGGCAGTCTTTCCTCACTGAAGTTCTGCTTAGGCTCACCTGATCTTCCTCACCACTTGAGGAGAAAATATTCCCCTTCAGGGGAATCCTGTTCATCCTTAGACAGGAAGAAATGGAAAATTACATCCCTTACCACTACCCTCTTGTGGAAGAGGGGAGCAGGAAGTATTCATGCCCTTAAACATGCTGTTCTTCCTGAGACCTTGGAAAATGAAGTAAGGGGAAGGGTTCTGGGGAGGGCCATGTCTGCATGATGCTCGCTATTCCTTGGCCCCATGAAGATGGAAACAAAGTACGTCAGAAGAGAACAGATTTTATGATTACATAAACACTCCTAGGAGCTCTCAGGAACAGCGGTGACATAACAGGCAACATCGTCCTGGCTGAGTTTGGATTACATCAGTGTTTTGTAGTCTAATACATGTATTTTCACTTGATGGCTCTGCATTTTATCAGTCAAAATAAAAGGGAATGTATTTCTCAGTTTTAGAATGCCATTTAAAAGTAGTCTGCCTGCGAAGACTACAATGAAGAATGTTACTCTCTACAAGTAAGTGATTACAGAGTTTGAAGAATGTTACTCTCAACAACTAAGTGATTACAGAGTTTCAGGACAAATTTAAAATCCACACATTATGTGT
The DNA here is from genome assembly GCA_013397815.1 of Aleadryas rufinucha. Lineage (NCBI taxonomy): Eukaryota > Metazoa > Chordata > Aves > Passeriformes > Aleadryas > Aleadryas rufinucha. Next base: position 34,405 of record VZTH01018247.1, read on the forward strand.
AGTTGTCTGGAATCAATGTTTTCTCTAACTTCGCCTCGGCAGTGAATGTAACTTTTCTCACTGCATTTACTGCATAGACCCAGTTAAGTTTTCTGCTGTAGTTCTGAAAAGCAATCAGCGAATTACTGACTTCGTTCTAACCAGAGGTGTATTTATCTTTCTGGTTCAGCATCTTAACCCTGAGCGTTTGCCTCCAGTCCACAGGAGGCATCCGTCACCTCCTCAGCTGGCATTTTATAAGTGGCTACTGTGTGTGTGTGTATCTACCACATGATAGGAGCCTCAAGGCTTGCTTTTCTACTACGTGGATTGAGGGACACTTGATAAGATAGTGCTTAATACTGGGAGATGGTCTTTGAAAACTTCTGGAAATAATGGCGATTCTCTGTCTGCGACAGACCTCCAGAAAGCATGGTGCAGTATTAGAGATGAGGGTTGATAACTCAGTTTTTTGAAGTTCTTGCTAGCTGGATTTGTGAATAGATTTATTATTTTCATCTTTGTTCATCACTATTCAAATAACTAACAACAAAAATAAGTAACAAATTACTCTGATTTACTCAGATAAAATCAACACATATTCTTGGAAGAGAATTCTGAAGGAAATCACTCCATCTTTACTTCTTGTTTGAAGTTCTGTCTACTAATACGGAAATTGTAGGCAGAATATTTTCAGTTCAAGTCACGAATTCTCTATTAAATTGTAATTCTGAAATACTAGCCCTCATGGATAGCCTTGAAAAATATAGCTGATGTCAGATACTTTTTTTTGGTGTTTTCTAGATGATAAGGAATAAATTTTCTCAGTGAGATTGTTTAAAGTAGGTTAGCATCAGCTTTCCTACCTTCCTCTGCCACTAATTTTGAAGCATGATAGTGAATCACTGAATCACTCTCAGAATTGCTGATAGTGATTGCAGTGTGATGTTTGCTTTCTTCCTCCTCCTCCTTCTTCCAAGTGCTGGCTGGTCCTGGACATGGCATCAACATGAACAGTGGCAAGATGTGGGCAGCCTGAGCTTGTGCGTTGCCTAATGAAACATATGGCACTTTATCTAACACTGATACTGTCATTTTTGGAAATATACCTATGAAACCAAGCAAAATTAGCTGCTTGGCCAGAGGGATGAACAACGCTTTGTGCAGGATGTTCTAGACACTTGCTATCAGCTGAACTGCACATAAAAAGCTAGTTGCCATATTTTTCCTTCCTTCTCCAGCAGCTTGAACTGGTAGTTTTGCCACGCATGCCTTGTGTGTTTTCTTTTCCCACCCTCTTCCCCTGTGCCCTTCATTTCAGATCTGAATGAGTGTGGACTAAAGCCGCGGCCGTGCAAGCACCGGTGTATGAATACCTTCGGCAGCTACAAGTGCTACTGTCTGAACGGCTACATGCTTATGCCAGATGGAACCTGCTCAAGTACGGCCAGCCTTGCTGCTTGCTCTTTTCCAGCTTCTCAAAATCCCTGCTCGAGCTTCCCCGGGAAACTTCTGTGAAGTGAAGATGAGTCCTGAAGTAAAAGATTAATCTTGCTGGAAATTAGGCAGCTGCACAAGATGAGCTCCTTTTATTCTAGCGAAATTAGGCTGAAAAAACCAAGAGCAAATGTTTTGATTTTATTAGTTTTATTAAAAATTTCCCCCAAAGCATTCTTCAGGGCTGTAAATCACTGTTAATTGGCCTTTGAGGACAAGTGCTTGCAGTTTTCATTGCAGCAAGACATCTGCAGTTCTGCTGCCTTACGGCCTTATGAATGTTAAATCTTTAAAGCTGCAGATGTTGGTTGTTTGACTGATATAAAAACTGTACTGCCATCTCTCTTGAGATCAGATTCCTAGTTGCTCCCATAAAAGCAGTTGTTTCAAATGTCTGGGCAGAGGGAAGGGGAGAGAAATTACTTTAATTAGAGATGCCCCATTTTAAAAATGGCGGTACTGTCCAGGAGAGTCTGTAGTACATTCCAGCCTTTATATTCTGGAGACTGCATTCTATAACACAACTTACTACAATTGTGGTGGTTTTCCTTTTTTTTTTTTTTTCTTAGAGGTGTAGGTTGTGGAAAGAAAAAATTTACTAGCCGATGTATTCCCTCTTTGAAGGATACCTGTCAAACTCAACAAGCGTTTTCCCACTTTTATCATAAATATGTGACATCTTAACTCTCTGAAGTTTTCAGTCATTTTCTAGTACTGATCAGAGTCTTTATCTAAATGTGTTCAATTATTTTTCTCCAGACGCCCTTTCTTGCCTGATGGCAAACTGTCAGTATGGCTGTGACGTGCTGAAAGGGGAAGTGCGCTGCCGCTGTCCTTCTCCAGGGTTGCAGCTTGGGCCCGATGGCAGGACTTGCGTAGGTAGGTGATCAAATGTAGATTTAATTTTATTTTTTTTTCTCCAAAATGCTTTTATCCTTGCACAGAATGCAGTTCAAGAGAGTTTGTCTGATGTACTTAGAACGCATTGAACATGCAGTTTAAAGTTGTCAATAGTGAGAATTGCAATAAGGCTGTTGCTCAGGTGCTCTCCTGTCAGAGATCACTAGTGTTTTCCTCCAGTCCTGCAAGTTTCATTGTCTGCTTAAAGCCCATACAGACACCTTGGTATTCAAGCCCTTGGCCCTTGCCACTCCTGTTACCGGGCCATTTTGAACTACTGCTAACTCCAAAACACCTGCCTGCATATAAAAAGGAATGGAGAGATGACCTTTCCCTCACACCCAACAAGGTGGTGCCTAGCTCAGTGGGTAGAGGGACAATTTGTAAAAATCATTGATATTATAGTGGGGCAAGGTGAAGGGCTGTGCATGCTCCCAGTGTTAGTGGGATTGAATCTGCAGTCTGTCTTCCATACTGTGAAAACTCCAGGTTAAAATAAACACAGGAACTCAGAGTGTATAAAAGTGGAATGTTTTGTTCCCATATTTATGAACATGGAAAAGGTGCTTATGGTTAATCAGACTCTACTATGGTCTGAAGAACAGTGTGACATGTGATTTCATTAGTCATTAACTATACATCCTCACTGGATATGATGCTCCAGTGATTTTATTATTTGTATTCTGTGAAGTGCTACAATTCCATAACCAGTAACAACACTTGCACTGAAAGAATGTAGAGAAAATGGGGATGTCCTAATCATCCATTTGGGTAACTTGGCTGTCCACAGGGTGGGTGGTTCTCTAAGTGCCTGACCCATGCTGACCAAGAATTTGTTGGCAGAGAAAGGGACAGACCCTAGATCTTCTGATGAGAGGAGCAGGCTCCACACCAAGTCAGAGGCTCTCTGAAGTGCATGATTGACATGTCTGTGTATGGAAAAGAATGGACAGAATAGGAGAAAAAAACCCACCCTTGTTGCACGCTGAAGGGATTAAGTCGTGATAAATCCCAATGTGGGTATTGTGGCAGAGAGGTCTTTGGAAAATATTTGTGCCATGCCATAGTGAGCCGAGTGATTTTAAATACAAATTCAAGAAAGTTACACCAAGTAGAGAAATTTGCTAAAAAAAAATGCTTGCAACGTTCTCCTAGTGTGCATTTTTCTATTCAGGCAAGCTTCATAATTTGAAATAAACAAAGTGTACTTTAATACCAAAGACTAACACTCAGACCAGTCCTATGAAGCTCTTTGAGTTCTTCAGTGCAGTTTTCAAAAGAACACTTTTTTTTTTCCCAGAAAGGCAAAGAACTGTGTACCCATGTTTTAGTTGGGTGTGCATCATTCAGAATGACCTCACAACCTATTTCTAAAATTTCCACAAGAATTTCAGAGCAGCTTTGTACAATACAGAGAAAATAGTTGCAACAAGACATGTCTGTTCTTCCCACATTGTAACATAATGTTCTCCCTTTTTTTGGTGAGAAGTGATTGTGACATGCACCCTTTCTGTGTTACTTCTTTATCAAGTTTAAAATAAATATGTGACACCTCAAGGAACTGAAGCTACTTGGGACCAGGGCTATTTTTTTCCTCATGTTTGTACAAGCCTGTCACTGTTGGGGAGGTTGTTGGCTCCAGCAAGGGTCTGGAAGATGGTGCAGTACAAATGAAAGTGTAGGTGATGGTAAGAAAATTGAAGTGAGCATTGGTTACAGCTAATGAAATCCTTGTTTGGGGAGAGTTTAAAAGGCAGCTGGGAATGCAGTGCTTATTTTTAGCACAGGTGGAAATTCCTCTAGGCATTATTCTATTTTTAGTTTAACACTTGCTGATCATTCTCTTGTTTAAAATGTTGCTTCCAGACAATTGGTAAAGAGCCACCAATTTGGCTATAAAGGTAAATCATATAAACTAAATGACAGCAAGGTGAAAGAATAATTTAGCAAAGTATTCAATGAAAATGTGGATTAAACAGCTTAATGACTCTTGAATGAATAAATCAATCAGTGTTGCCAGGATATTGGATTGGGATTTTCATTTAATGAAATTAGCTATATACACATTTCAGCTTCAAATGATCTGAAATTATCTGAGGGCTGAAAATAATGATTTTTCACTGTAAAAATAATTCTTTCTTTTTTTGTGTGTGTTTAGAAACTTGAAAATATGGCCCTGTAAACTTAAAAATCATACAACTTTTAAATTAGTCTCATAGTTACTTTGTGCTTGAGTTGGTAATATGGTCATACTTGCTGCAAGAGAGAGAAGCAATTCTGCTTCTCTGGTGGACACTGACCATCACACTTAATAGGTGCTGACCATCACAGGCCTTATGTGCCTTTGGAGCAGCTCCCTGGTGCTGAGGTGAGAATCCAAATCACCCCTCCATGCCCTGCTTTTCATAGGAAGCAGGTATGAACCGCAGTGTGTTGCAGCAGGCAAAGGGAAACAGCCCTACACCTTTTGGTCTGGGTGTGAACTGACTTGAGAGAAGCCACAGTCACTGCACTGTTTGAGAGCTGCAGGAAACTAATCACAAGCACTTGCATATCATCTTGTGGCTACTGACCAAAACGTGGTTTTCCCCTCAGTAATGAACATCCATGCACCTCTCATTATATGCAAGTGGAAGGCTATTACATTTTTCCATACTTTTGCATCAGTTTATGAATTAGCAGTTTAGTCCTGTATCTCTAGGACATATAACTGCCTACCACTACACTGCTGCCATAATTTAACATAATTTTTACCTTTTGTGAATTTAAAAAAAATGTGAATAAATATGAATATGTACAGAGGAAAAAGCAGGACATGCTACATTAGATTTTTAAAGATCATAATCCATGCCATGATGAGGCATATTCAGTGGCTAATATTTTTCTTTCTGAACTACTTTTTGAAGTTGTGGTTTAAAGATGAAAAAAACCCAACCAAAACCAATAAAGAACACAGCTAACTCATAGTAATCAAGAATCTGAAACTTGCAGCCTTGAAATAATATTTTAATAAAGGGTAGAAAATTGTGACTTGTAGATTAAATTATAATAAGAAACATGGTAGGTTTTATAAAACTTAGTAACATATTCAAAGCCTAAAATGTTAACAGTAAATTCAAATCAAGAGACAGATTTATAGGAAGATTCAGGCATGTGGAGAGGTGCCCAGTATTGGCCTTGTTTTCTTTCTCATTGAGGCCTTTACTGCACCATTCCAGCAGTGCTCTCGATGGAGAGAGAGCAGTCAGACAGGCCGGGAGAGTGGGAGCTCAGGGGTTGAATCCCTGCTGTCCTCAGCAATTCTTCACGCAGAGTGGGACAGTGCCAGCAGGAGCTACTGGGACAGCCCATCTGGCCAGTAATTCATGGCTTTAGGTCACTTCTTTTGGCTGTGGGAACACAGCTTGGAGAAGCTGAAGCTCCGTCTCCCCCGCCTCAGGTAGCTGCCCTGAGTAACCAGCAGCTTTGTGGTAACATTTTTTCTGTGCAGTGGAAGAGACTCTGCCTCGTTCAGGCCTCTTTCACAAGAGCAGCAGGGCATCAATCACTCGGCTTTGTTTTGCACTCTTGACATCGGCAGCTGAAGTGCTCCTTTTGGGAAAAGAACTGTGTGGAGGGCAAAATCTTGCTTTCCCACAGATCAAGAGCGTGATAGAGCTGCGGAGCAAAGGCTTGAACTGTGCCCTGTAGATAACCAGCAAACAGGAGGAGCTGCGTGCGTCAGAAGCAGCCGTGCATGGCAGGTCTCTACCTCAGTGGAGAATTAGTGTTTAAGCACTCAGCAGCTTCAGCTCGGTGTCCAAGGACTACAGAGTGAGTGGTAGCACAAGCAGCTTTTGTGTGTCAGCCTGACCTCGTCTGAGAGTTTGCCAGGCAGGGAGAGCAGCAGTGGGTGAGCATCAGCTGCTCCCTGGGCATCTGCCTGTGACCCAGAGCTGAGCTGAGAGGGCACAGCCAGAAGAAGTGCTCAGGTATTACTGCTGCCTGAACAAGGGCCCTAATGAAAAATACTTGAGCTACTCTTTAGCTTTCCAGTATGTGAAACCGATTTCATTTAGACAGCATACATTGTATCTTAACTGTTATTAAGAATAATACAGTTCTTCTGTTTCCACAGATATTGATGAATGTGCTACTGGGAGGGTTCTCTGTCCACGATTTAGGCACTGCGTCAATACTTTCGGAAGCTACATTTGCAGGTGTCATAAAGGCTTTGATCTGATGTACATCGGAGGCAAATACCAATGCCATGGTAATAACGAGCTGTTTTTTATGTGCACGTAATAGAGCTGCATATTCTAAAATGAAATTAATGGTTCAAAAAGGAATGTTTGTTCATTATGGCTGAAGTGTTGAAGCAGGTGGTTTTACACTGCATCAGTGTTTTAAGAAAGGTGGATTATAGAAATAGACTGTGAAAGTGAAGGCATATATTTGGCCCACATTCTTGTAACTGGTTCTTGTGTGGAAGCTGGTGGGGAGAGCAGAGCTGATGACCCCAGGAATTCCTTTCCAAAGCTTTTTTTCCTGCGGGGTTCACTGTCATCAGCAGTTGTAGGCTTGGAGCAGTGTATGAGCTTAGGCTATGTCTGAGCTGTAACACTGGTGTGCTCCACAGCATGCCCCAAGATCCAAGATAAGTAAATGTGCACACCCTAGCTCCTCCCAGCCCAGACTGCCCAACTTTCCTTCCCCTGAAGACAGGTGGGGAAGAGGCAGGAGTTGGGAAATAACCTGGTTTTGTCTGGACATGAGACTGAAATGCAGCTGGTATATGCCCTTCAACAAAGATATTCCCAGGTCTCTCTGCCTTAGTTTCATGGGGTCTCAACTGGTTATGATTCTTTCACTGGAAAAAAGATCATGTGGAGATAATGAGGCATTGCTTTATGTTTGCTTAAGTATTTTTTTTTCAGAGAAACTTGTATTCAGAGCACTGGAATTTGGAGATTTTTGCTTGCATCACTGACAATAAATGTGGATATGCCATATTAAAGACTTCCAGCAGTTTCTACTTGATGTAGAAACATCTATACAGATGTATATTATAGGAAGCATTTTATGAAGAAAAACCGGTTTAATATCTGTGTGATTAAGGACATGCATATTCCTACACTCAGTTTGTTTTTTTCTTATTGTGTCACCTGTAAGAAGTGGCTGTTAAAATTGTAATCTTAATGATCTCAGCTGCAATCTACCCAAGGCATGTCTGAAGCTGATGCTAAGGCATAAGCTGAGCAATACCAAAGTTGCCCAATAGTCCCTATTTACCCTAATGTTTGGATCACCACATTGACTTGTGACTATTTTCCTTTTCCCACTGGCAAAAGTTTTATTATTTTTTTTTTTAAATGATCAAAATTGTAATAATGTTTGGGTTTTTTGCCGGGATAAGCAGAAAGTCAGGTTTTTTTGAAGCAAATGATTTTTTAATGTAAATTTTCCGTTGCAGATATTGATGAATGTTCCCTTGGCCACCATCACTGTGGTAGTTTTTCACACTGCTACAACATTCCAGGATCCTACAAATGCAAATGTAAAGAAGGGTACAGAGACAATGGGACAAACTGCACACGTATGTAATGCTCCTTTTAAAATAGAGATTCCGGAAGTTTGTATGTCCCATTTGGTAAACTTTAAGGTACAACACTATCAGGCTCAGTTTCTCTTAACTATTTTTAATACTAAAGAAGAGGCCAGGGAATGTAGTTGGAGTTTTCTAGGTCTTAGCATGCCTTGGTAAAAATATCTTTCCCTGAGACATTTTCATAATTAGAAAGAAAATCACCTCTCCCTATTCACAGCTTGATTCTAGAGATTGCTTCAGGATGAGAACAACTGAGTAAGCAGGGTAGGTCTGATCAAACAGTGCGCATTACTCATACCCTGTTGTTATATACACTCCACAACTGGCCCATTTTAGCAGCTTGCCCCATCCACTCCCTGCTGCTTCCCAGATGTGAGCAGAGGCAGGAGGGAGGATTTCTCTGGAAGAATTTGCTGTTGGAAAATTCCCTTTGCCACCTTTCTCTCGGGAGAGGCGGGCACCCCCTTGGTACAGAATAGGCTGTTGGAGCTCCCCCATATTTGACATCCCACAGGACTGTTCAGCTCTATGACATCTGCTGGCTCTTTTTGATCCTGCATTCCTTTGTGGGATCGGGTCTTTGGTGACTCACCGATCTTTTTAAAGAGCAGTACCATTTTATCCCTTTGGTTGTAGCTGTCATGGTAAAAGGTGTTCTTTCACATCCTGAGTGCTTGCAGTTATGTGTGGGCACATTTCACGTGTGTTATTGGGACATAGTCTTAAGGGGTGTTTTATATTTTAATATGCTGTAAATGTCAAAACTGCAGGGTATTCAAAGGGATAGTAATAAACAAGTGGCCAGAGGGAAGGCCTTTTTACCTGCTATCATCAAACAAGTCACTGTTTAACAAACAGTAGTTCTTCATTTTAACTGTGTGTTATACTCGAAACTCTTGTACACATATGTGACTAGTTCTTACTGAGCCTATTAAGATCTCCAGTGAGATATAAAAGGCTTATTAACAAATAGAAAATAACAAAACAGATATCACTGTGTTTCATGTCTGCAGAAACTCTCCTTGTGAAGCCAAGTTAAAATTTGTTGTCCTTCCTTTATGAAACATTGGAGGAGATGGTACTGTGGGCACTGTCACTGTGGTGAAAGTAGTGCTTAGTCCACCACCTAATTTTTGTGAAGGCTGAAAAATGTCATTTGCTTAGTTTCCTGGTGTTTAGCAAAGGTAAAGGTCTAAATGAAGGCTGGCTTGGGTTCAGTCTCTAAAATTATTACTGCTTATTGACAAGGAGAAATGTTTAGAAGGAAAGGTCTGCAAGAACTTTCTTAAGCCAAAGGTATCTGCCCATCCATGACCAAAATGGTTGTAACATTGGAGTCTTACTAAACTTGCTTCCACTCCCGATTATGAACTTGTCTAGTTCAGAGGACTGCTTAACCCATCGCTTCCTGCCCATGCTTTTTTGACCAGCAGTGCTTTTGGGTGAGTTTTGCCAACTCTGAAACAGACTTGATGGTTGGGAGGAGGTGGGATGGAAGTGTCTTGGCTTTCAGTCATTCTAAATTATCTCTGAACTGCTGCAATGCCAAGTACGCCCTAAAGGGATGTGATAATTTAGCAGCACTGATGCTAATGTATGTTGCTAACTAACAGAAACTTTCAGAGGAAGAAAAAGTATTTTATCCCAGTCTCTCTGTGTCATAATGAAATAGATTGTTAAGTTTCTGGAGTGAGAAGCTGAGATGTCCATTTTGGTCCCACTTTGATTCTCTTTTCCTGTTGTTATGATTGAACCACCTGGTCCATATCACATATTCAAGGACAATGGCACTCTCCCTGAGGGAGGCAGTGGTATAACGAGCAGGATTGTTGATGTTGGAGCCACAGCCCCTCAGACCACCTCATGTGCCTGCTTTTGTTACAGAAAGGCCAGTGACCAGGCCGACGGCTCGGCCGACACCTGGGCCAACAACTCGGCCGACACCCCGGCCGACAACTCATCCTACCCCTGGGCCAACAACTCGTCCTACACCTGGGACAACTCAACCTGCACCCAGGACAACGACTCGGCTGACACCCAAGCCAACCACGAGATACGTGCCAGTGACAACAAGGCCGGTCACAACACCGGTGACGAAGCCTCCACCTCCAACACTGCCTCAGCCTACCACAGTAAGACCTACACTACCACCACAAAGAACTCCTCTGGTAACAACTGAAGAGCCTTCACATGTTCCCACTGAAACTACATCTTTCCAAGGAGTTATAGATGACAACAGGATCCAGCCAGATCCTCAGAAACCCCGAGGAGATGTGTTCAGTAAGTAATTTTCCATAAGCTTTCGTTTATCAAAGCTGTAGATGCAGTGGGGTGAAAGCATGCACTATACTGGTTTTTTGGAACACTGTGCCGTTGAGAACAGAGAAATCAAACTGAAAATGGTTATATGGTAAAGCTGCACAAATACTTGATTTTATTACCTAAGAAAAATTTGGGAAGGAAGTTCTGAATCAATTAATCAAAAAAAGTGTTTATTTCTTTTTCCCCCTGAAATTATGGAGTATATATGTCCCATAGAAGTACTTAATTATGCTTTCAGAGGAAAGTTTTAGGGAAATGGAAGACATTTTATTGAAAAGTATTGAAGTGCAACATAACTCATGAAGTAGTTGGATTCAAATTCAAAGAGTTGAGAGTCACTCTCAAACAAAGTATTACCATAGCTTTAAGAATGGTAAAGAAATGGGATCATGTCGGATTACCTAAAGACTTCTATGTGACCTATTTTGTATGGGTTTGAATAGTCTCAGATGGTCATGTCTAAACAATGGGAAAAATGCCTAAAGATAGCATAGAGGCTAATTTTATGGACTGTGTCTGTGGAAAGGGATACATGAAAAGCTGAAGATAGGAAAGATTCTCGTAGCATGAACACATGTAATTTTAAGAGCTCCTCTGAAATCTACAGCACCATTGTGCCAACTTTAGTGCATACCACAGGAGACATTACTGGCACTTACAGAGCTGTGCATATCTGCCAAGAAATACTCAACACCCGATTTCATCTTTAGTTCTGCAGCTAATTTTAGAGGCGGGGAGGGTGCGTTGGATCAGCTCTTCAGCTTGTTGTACAATAAAGCTGCCGAAGCAATGTAGTAGGAGGAAAAGTTTGCTGTCTCAGAGCAGGTGCACAAGCAATGTGGGAGTTTTTTTCTGGTTGCTTTGGCATCTCTGTGGTAATTTCTTGGTCTTTGTTGTTGTAGGTCATTACTCAGTGAAATATTTTGTTCCTTGTAAAAGAGTTTTCCCTGTGACATTTTATCTGTTGTAGACAGTCAGATAAATTGAAAATGGAGAGAGAAGCTGACAAATGTTAGAAGCCAAATCCTGGTACTGCTTGGTAGAGTGTACTTTTGGCTTCATATTCAGTTAAAAATATAGAAATATGTTTAAGTGAAATTCTAAAAGGAGCTATAATAAAGATTTACAAAGCTTAATCTAGAGGGAAACAACAGTTAAAAATACAGTTCTGTGGAAATTATTGTAGACTCCAGCATTGTGCTTCGCAGGTATCTCATGTTGCAAGTGTTCCTTGGAATTCTAAAGCAGAGGGATATTTTTCAGCTATTTTCATGAAGTCATAGCAATCTTCTGTGTAAAGCTTATTATTTACAATTAGTCTTTCTTTATTGTCCCTAGAGGCTAGATTTTGAAGCTAATGCTTTCAATACATATCGTTGAGATACAGGAGTTTGGAAAATAGGAAAGTAAAAGCCTTTTAAGTTTGGCTTGGTCTGACAGCAGCTTACATTATGGTACATACAACAAACACAGGATCTTTGCAAAGTGTTTATCAACTATTGGTTTCGGTCAGCTGCCACCCTCTGAGGTTTGTCATATCCATACATAGCTTCAAAGGCTTCAGTGCACAGCAGGACTGAAATGGATCAAACACCAGCAGCTGTTCCTGGCCTCGGTAGGTAACACAGGAACAGAGAGTCCTCAGATAAAATCAACAGATGTCTGTCTTCAATCCTATATAATTTTTTTTGATTCCCTGCTAGAGAGGTACTTGATATACACGTGTGTGTGACATAACTGTGTGACTGAAAACATATTCCACTTGTGCTCCAGATGATGCTAGTAGTGTGATTCTTAATGGAGCTGGTGTCTTTTTTCTCCTCTCTCCTATCTTTTTCTCTCCTTTTTACTCTGCTCCCTGCTCTTTTTTTCTCTCTCTCTTCTGGACACTTTGAAAGTATCATCTAGGTAGTGGTCACTGGAGTCCTCTCCTACTTTCTCTCTGTCCAAAAGCATTTGTGTAGAGGGTGCACAAAAGCATTTGTTAAGGATTTGAAGCCTACAGTTGTGTGCAAAACAGCTCTGTTTCAGAAGAATGTGCTACTTTCTCAAAGAAAGCATTGCTTGTAGAGTAAGGTGTTTCTTCACCTGTTGAATCCTGTTACTGTAGGAGTTTGTGGGGAAGAGGAGAAGTCATGTGGTACGTTTAGAAAAGCAGGTAGAAAAGTTATAGCCACATACGTTACTACAGTGGGATGCACAGAGCGTGGCTCTGCCTCTCCTCAGTACTGCACTTGTAGGGATAACACAGAGATACTCAAACGTCCTCAGATGCCATCACACCAGGGGTTCAGCAGCATGGGAGCATTATGCCAGGTGCTGCATTCCTGGGCATTAGCTGGGCTGCAGACCTGGCTGCATGAGTGCTCTTGGCTTGTGGCAAATGTGAAGTGCATTAGCTGCAATGCCTGTCATGTTAGCTTACAGATGGTGTGTGCAGGGTGGGTTGAGCTTCAGGTTCCTTCTGGCCAGCCCTCCCCTGCTCCAGGCCTGTAGGAGAGCAGTGCCTGGCTCTGTTTGGCTGCAGCTGCTCGGTGTGAAGCACTGTGAGCTCAGGACGGCAGCACTCCCACTGAGCGTAAGCCAGTGCCTCCCCAAAATCATTCCTCACAGCCAGACACAATGTTAACAACCACAGTGTTAAGACAATACAGGATTTCAAACTGGAATGACTAGTAACATTTAGCTAACCTTTGACTTGCTTCTTAGCTGCTATGTGGATGTGCCAAACCCTCCCCATCTCCAAAAACGTTTGTGGATTTTTCACTTGCCTCTATATTTCCTCAGAGAAGGGGAGTTTTGATCTATTTCCTTCAGCATCTTTAAAGCTGTTTCTGTTTTACTCTCACCTACATCAGACATCTTTGCAATATTCCTGGGTTGTGGACATGAAGTAATTTTGTTTGGCTTATACTGAGCTTCTTTAGGTTCATTTCCCCACATGAACTGCTTCTCCATTCGAGGCAGCAAAGAAGCCAGTTCTCAAAAATTAATTTGCACTGTGGTCCCCATATGCCTGCCTGGAAAGAGAAGAAAAAGCTTTGCTCTTGCTGCCTTTGTTTTTTTCCCTCTAGAGAATACAGGCAGCAATTAGTAGTCTTGTAACTCTTACTTTCTTGAAAAACAGAGGAGAAAATCAATGTTGGATACCCTCAGGTCATGAAGTAGGATTTAACTTCAGTTTTGTAAAGTCTTCAGAGGAATTTGTGTCATCTTAGGTGTCTGCTTCCTCCTGTGTCTCCAGGGGTTGTTGTATTCCCAAGAGTCACAAAAGATAGTGTTTTATCACAGGGATGGGCAAAACCCAGCACAGAGAGCACTGTACCCAGCAACCACTGGCAGTTCTGGTCTCCCAGACATTAGCATCTGCTGAAGACCTCAGTATTTAAAGTTGTGTTTTCAGCTGGGTTATCCTGTGATGTGTGGACATTTCCCTTCCTTTTCTTCTCATGGAGCTCTGAAGCCTTATCCAGGCTTGGAGGAAGCAGCACTGCTTTGCTCTGTCATCAAATAGCTGCTCCTTCTGTCAGGCCATCTGTGGCAAAGGGGCCATTGGCTGCTGCACAGTGATAGATGTCCTAGTGACATCCTAGTGACATCAGTGAAATCTGATAGATTCCAGACCAAATCCTGGTGCTCTAGGATTGGTCCACATCAGGAGAGGAAACATGCTGGGGCAAATGTACTTTTTTCTGCAAGCATTTTTCAAATTCTAATTTTTTGTTAGTTAACCTTTTCCTGGGCTACCCGTGGTGACTCCTTGCTCCCTATTTTCTCCCTTTGTTGTTATTTGACCTGCTGTTCCACACACTGAGTAAACTTGACCTAGGCTTCCACTTTAGAGCTCTCTTGAATGTGCTGCTCAACTTGAAATGAGCTGAGGACCAGAGAAATTGCTCTGTTCAGGAGTGATGAAGGGCACAAATGATAAAAATGCTGATAATGTTATTTAAATGCCTTAGCAATTTTTGAAAGGTATTGGGTTGTTGCTTTTCTTTAGATACTTTACGCCTTTCCTTATAATGCCTGCAGTGACTTTGGGGAGCTGCTTTTTTAGAGAACAAAAAAATTAGTATTTTTTAAAATGGAATTCCAACACTTGGCCTTTGAACCACTTAGTCAGATGCAGACAGTGGAATCTGGCACCAAGGATAATCTTCTCCTGATATGGATATGGGGGGAATGGCAATGAGAGAGGAATGCAGTGATAGCTTAATGTTTAACTATTTCAGGACTGATACAAACTACAGTGAAGTGCAGAGGAATCTTGTCTAGTTGTAAGTCTCTAACAAATAGAACAAACTTCTCAATAAGACTATGAATTTCTGCTACCATTGGGATGTGGATGATAAGCACTAAAAGCATAAACTTAAAGCATAATACTAGATATCAGCAGAGCAAGAACAAAGCCCCTTATCTGTATTAAAAGACAGTTCAGCAGTTTTCCTTCTTAGCCCTTAGTGGAGTCGAAAAGATTGGAATTAGGAAGTGTTTCTCATAACAGCTATTAAAAATTTAAAGATTGGATTAAAACCTGATAATTTTTTTTCTTCCTTTCAGTGACTGCAAAGTCCTTAGTGTTGTAAGTGCAGTTTTGTGATCCTTGAAGCTGTTGAAAAACGGGAAATAATAAAAGCAAGGAGTAGGGGGTTTGCAATTCCTTGGTATCATTAGAGTAGTATTATTTTAACTACAGCATTTCATTTGTCTTCAAGGTTCTGACACCTTTTAAAATGTATTTGTCTTTATATTTAAGCATTTAAGATAGGCACTTTGTTCCTGTTGATACTCTGGAGTTCAGTCATAAAATCTAGGAGTCTTACAGGTCTCACCCTCAATCAATCATCCAGCAAGTTTTGTCCCCAGATCTGATATGCAAGGTTCTGTACACTCCTCCTTTTAGCTATGTTTCCCTGAAACTCAGTTGTCACTCTGCTCCTCCTGAATGGATGTTCATAGAAAAGCAGGCAGGTTACTTTGCAGAAAACTTTCTGCAGAGATAAATACCAAGATGCTTGATTTCGGTAAAACTTGATGAGCCTTGTGGCTGCCCGAGAAATGCAAGATTGGACTTCAGAGTGGTGGCATGCTGACACTGTTGTGTCTCCCCTCATATGTAAATAGTACTGGAGAGGGTGGCACAGTCCATGAAAGCCCTTCCTGAAGTAATTCTTACTGCATAATTTGAATATGTAGAGTTTTAGGAAACCTACTGTGGGTGTCCAAAGGGAAAGGTGAAATGCACCTCTCTGTTGCTTCTTCTTTTTAGCCCAGCATATATAAAAATCTTCCCTGGAGGAAAACAGGACTTATTCTTGTTTTCTCAGTCTGACTGACCTCTGGACTACCCTTACTTTTAGCTGTTTTCTACTAGTTCTGTGTGAGATCTCATCACTTGTGGGAATTTTTTGGAAGTGGGATTTAACAGCTTTCAATTGTAACTATTCAGTCAAAAAACCTTTGTCCTTTTTTGTTGTTGCTTCTAGCAAATGGGAAGCTTAGTCATGATTATTGTGTGGAATGGAATTGTACTTACAGTGCTAAACCAGTGTTTTCTGTAGGCCAGAGGACTGCATTATTAATAGTAATAACAGTTGCTAATAACATGAAATAACACTCTGTTTTTGGTTTTGTAACACCAAAACAGCAATTATTCAGTTTATTGCAAACAAGCTGATATATATACATGCACTTTCTTATACTCCCAAACTCAGCAATTAGAAAGTAAATCAAAAAATGCTCTACTGTTTTCCCAAAGGTTAAAAAAGCTGAAAAGAAATCACTCTTATTAAATATCTTCCCAGAGATTTGGGCATCTGTGAAGAAGTTAGCTCATGAACTTTGAGAATATAGTAGTGTTGATGTATTGGCTCACTCAGCTTATAAAATTCTCCAAGAAAAAGAAGCCAAGTTTCTATTTAACAAGCTTTATCAAACCATTGAAGTTAAGTGAAAAGCACACTGATGCACTATATAAAGTACACAGAAAGGGCTTGGAAAGCTTGCAGAAAATAATTGTGCCAAATACTTTCTCCCACGGTCTCCACTCGACATATTGGTTGTCGTGGCAAAAAGAAGTGTACATGTGGGTCATATTTAGAGCCCTGCATCACTTATGGTAACCCTTGTTTCAAATTGAGTGCACATTCCTGTAATTAGGTCCAAGCACTGAAGTGACTGTATTAAAGCACTGCAACACATTCTTGTAGAAGTTCATATAAAGTGTTTGGAAAGGACTCTCAGGGAATTTTTGAAAAAATATTTTTGCAGAGTTTTAATTATAGGCAGATACATCAACTTGAATTTGGAGAATGCTTTTATGTGTGCACAGATGTAACTCAGGTTTGTAGAAAACAGCATTGCATTAGAAATGGTACTTCGGGAGGTAAACTGAAGTAGTTTACAAAATAAGTTCCCCATATTTTTTGCAGTATTTTCCGTAAACAAGGACGATGACAGAAGAGGGTGCCCAGGACATGTACCTTGAAACTGTGACCCCTGAGTACCCTACAAATCTTAGAGCATGGCAGTGGGTTTCCTTCATGCTCTTTTCCTCAGTGCTCATTTAGGACCTTTTAACCACCTGCCTGCGAGCCTGTGCTCTTTGGTCCCTGCTGTGCTGTGCTCAGCAGTTCCAAAGCGAATCGCTGCCTCGCTCTCCATAGCGCAGAAAACAAACAGTATCTTCTTCCCTTGGCACAGTCTGGGGTGAGGAAAGGCAAGGTGGTGGCCCCTGGGCATGCAGCAGCATAGATAGAGCTCCTAGGAAAGAGCAGTGCATTGCTGGCAGGGATTAAAGGTGAGTGATGCCTTTATATGACTGAATATAATATCTGTGCGTAGATGTACTGCAAGGCAATTATTGGCCTGGGTTGTGTGGACTGTGCACATTTGTAAGGTTTCTTTCATGTTAAATCTCAAAGTTTCTAATCATGTAAGCAAAATAGCCCAGATGAAACAAAGCAGCAAAAATACTATTTACAATCAAGGTATTTTTAAAAATTAACAGTTCTCTAATACCCAAGTCAGCCATAAGTCTGAAGCTGTTTTGAGCATTAATATCCCAGACTGCAAACAGACATAGTCTAAAATCTACAAAGGATTAAAAAGAAAAAGGAAACAAAAAAGGGAGACTTAATGATTCAAATAATGACTATTATATTTAAGAGTTCATCAGTTTCCTACAGATTTTGAGCTTTTTAACTGTTTGTTGTGATTGTACAAAATTTTTATTCAAGATCTCTAGCCTAGAATAGTACTTTAAAAATACATTAGAGTTTGCTTATTTTGTGCCAGTTTCAACGTTTTTTTCTTTTCTGTATTCTGGCTTTAGAGGAGTTCTTGCAGGAGTGCTATTTTCATGTTGTCCTAGTGCAAAAGAAGTTCCTTCTTAAGCTTTGGTATGATTTTCTGAAAACAACAGTCCTTCCAGTCATCTTAAATCTTCTTGTTCTCACTTGCCCCTGGAGTCTATAGAGACATTAATAGTTATTTTAGCACTGCAAATGGAAAACATGTCAAGTTTTTAATAGATAAGGCCCTTACAAATACCTTAGGTGTCAGAGGTGCCTATAAAATCTAAGGACATGTCTGAAACACATCACTACTGTTATGAATTATGCATTAGACCTGCCTCTAAATGAGGAATTTTCCAAGACAGCTCTATTCAGTGCAATCTGTTTATCTCTAGCTGACAGCTGTCCATCAGGCAAGAAATCTGCGTGAGACTTACACAGACTGGCACAGCATCTTCAGAAATATGTGGGAGTCTTTATAGCCACCTGACTTTGGCAGCCATCACTCCCACAAAGACCTCATAAATTTCAGGTTGTCCTGGATGCTGAATGTCTAATAACCTCTGGGCCTCTTAATCACTGAGAGCTGCTCCTTCTCCTTGCAGCTGGGAACAGCAGCTGAAGGACAGGCTGTGGTGCTGGAAAGCAAAAAGTATAATTACAGTTGAATTCTAGCTTCCACTAGAGCTCCTCCTTCTCAACTCCCAGTACAACCCTGATAATTGTTTGGGGAGCTCTAATCCTTTGCAGATAGATGGATGTACCTTCAGCTGTATTTCAAAGGTTAAGTGCACGTGGGGCCTCTTCCAAGTACTGCTGCCTCCTGTCGAGGCTCTCCTATAAATGTCTGTGGAAGGGTTGAGTGAGGACTTCCATGTGGCTTTATTTTATTGAGGAACCACTATCTCTGAAAATGCATTTAGAGAGGAATAGTGTTCTTCAAGGTTAAAGCTTTTCCCCTTGGTTGAAAAGGAGCTTTCATTCAAAGGGCCTTTAGGAGATTTGGAATTACCTTTTACAGTGCTTAGGTAAATGTTACAGCACAAATCATAAATCACGTAGGCATAAAGTTTATGAGTCTTCATGATGAATGTAATTAAATATATTGAAATCTCCAGGAAAAGCACAATGCCCAGAGCTGCTCTGCTGGTTTTTGTTAAAGATAAAGCTAGTTATTGACCTACTTCCTTATCTCATTCATTTTGTCTCACAGTTCCACGCCAGCCTGGAGTGAGCAATAATCTGTTTGAAATACTTGAAATTGAAAGAGGGATTACAGCTGATGAATTTGAAGCAAACGATGACCCAGGTAAAGACCATGTCTCCTATGCAGGACCTGGGGTTTATGATTTTTTGAGATTTCTTGGGGGTTTATACATTTTTGAGAACTCCTACATCTTATGCCCCTCTTTTAAACTATGCTTTAAAAAACCAACCCTTTGCCTATGAGAACGTTTATACTTTCATTTCCTAAAAAAATTAGCACAAAAATAGTGTGAATTGTTAATAATACTAGGGTCTTTTTTATTATTTTAGTATTTTTGCAGATTCTTTTCCTAGAGCTCTTTCTTCTACATTTAACTTTCACACTTACTTGCTAGTGTCAGCTGCATGGGAAATTGAAAGCCAGAACAATCTGAATCACTTCTGGATGTTTTTGTGACCTCCTGCTTTGTTCTGCCAGGTGTGCTGCTGCACAGCTGTAATTTTGATAGTGGACTGTGCGGATGGATCAAGGACAAAGACGATGACTTGCACTGGGAACCAGTGAGAGATGCATCAGGTAAGTGATCTGTGTACAATCACATCCTGCAGCTGAAGAAACACCCAGGCTTGAGGTTGATGACAGTTCCTGCTTTAGGACAAATGATACAGCTTCTGTTCCCTTCAGTTCTGGGATATATTTCACACCCACACCTCTTCTGTGTATAAAAAGCAAAATTGAGGATTCTCAACATGAAAGAGCAATTGAAAATTTACACTTTTACCATAGCTGGCATCTTTAAAATAGGAATGTCTCTGAAGGAGTAGTAAATGTAGTCAGGAAAAGTTTGTCTTAAAAGAACCTGAAAAAAAAATTACAGAAAGTACTGGAAATAGTCTTTGTTTCGCTGCTAGATATAATGTTCTAGTTTAACCTCTCAGATTGCTGTAGGTTGGTGTAGAATTCAATAAAATCAATCTGTACATAGGAAAAACGTTAAGTAATTGGATGGCAGACAAGTTAAATGCTCAAACACAGAGGCTTCTGAAAATGGGATTGTTTGGGATGGTAAAAAGAGACATTACTCCAAACATTAGAGGAGAGTATGTAGTAGCTGCTTGCAGGACAGGAGACTGGCATCAGCACTGGTGGTCAGCAACAGCCCTGCGCTCTCGCCCACCTCTGCTGTCCTGGGAAGTGGGATGTGTTTTGTCCCCTGTTGATCTTGGTGTGGCACTGAGAGGTTGCTGTCCTTGCCTGCCTACCCTTCCCCCAGCAGTGCCTGCCCCACAGTGCTGGGGATTAGACACACATCCCTGGCTCCCTGTAATGATGGGATTACTTCATGCCCAAGGAGCAGCCTTTGAAGTGCACAAAGCTCACATTATGTGAGGGGTGGCAGCCTGCGGAAGGAAACGGGACAATGGTACAGGTTAAGCTGAGGGAGGGTGAGGGCACTGAGCCATTTTCCTCAGGCACCACCCTGTCACAGCTGTCTGGTGTCACAGCTGTCTGGCCTCATGCTGCCACTGCTGGGACAGTCATTTGCCACCGCAGCAGGTGACCTGGCACCTTTTCCAGGCTGTTTGGCCGGCTCAGTGGAAGGGCTGTCTTCACTGGCTGGGCAGGGCTTCCCCCACACAGGCTGCTCTGGTACTTCAGGAGCTCCTTGTGACACTTGAAACACCTTGGGAATGACTGGGAGAGCAGAGCTCCTTCCTCCTGTGGATGAGAAAACAGGCAGCTGTCTCCTGCTTGCAGAGTGGTGCCTAAAAAAAGAAAATATTACACATAATTCATACTTTTCTGAAACAGCAGATGTAAAAATCCATTTTTTTCTAAGTTACTCAAAGCATATTCATTATCTGTACTCAACAATTGTTGTTAATACATACTGAGTTCCAGAACTTTGATTTTTAACTGGTTCTTTTTTGTCAGACTTTTCCCCTGCATTGCTTCCCAGTAGTCAGGGACAAGCTCAGCTTTTTATTTCCTGTGTATGTTCTGCTGCTGTTGACATAACCTGTTAAAACTAGTCCCTTGAAGTCACCCACCCACTCCCTCCTGTCTGGAATACCTTGTTGCAAGGATTTATTTTCACAGCTTGTTCCTGACTGTTTGCTTTCACCTTGCAAAGTTTGCTATTTATTGGTTTATCAGAATCTGCATTTTGAAAGGTGCTGTGCTGAAGCATTATAAGCTTATCTTGCATGCAGAAAATGCTGATTTGAGGGGACCTTTTCCTGCAGGGGCTTGCCTACAGATATGTTTGCTTTGTGCTTACCTAAATCTGTTTCCTATTGATTGGATTCAGCCACAGTAACTATCTGAAAAAGATGCACTTAATAAGTCAGTACTTCCATAGTGGTATAGTTGTATCTTCAGCAAACAGGTACAGTTATTTAAATTCTGTTATGCTTATTTTAGCAATTAATGACCTTGCTGCAAAAGCAATGCATTAAAAAAAAAGAGAAGAAAACTCCCTGAGAAAATACCCACCAAAAGGCTTTAACAGATCCTTGGACAGATGGATCCCTCTTCATGGCTAAATGCTGATCTAGGGGCTCAGACAGCAGCATAATACTTTGCTTTGTTAAATCTCACTATGAGCAAAGAACTTAAACTTATGGAGTAGTAGTGAATTGGAGACAAGGTTAGCTTTCCTTTTAAGTGTGTGACAAGCCCTGGTACATTGTCATTAAATCTTACTGCTTTTGAGGGAAATCATTGACTTTCAAAGAGAAGCTTTCAAGAAATAATGCTCTGGTTGAGTAGTAGCAGGGAGACAATTAGAAAATATTTTTCTATCCTGTTTAACTGTGTATGGTAACGATATTACAAACCTCCAATATTTCTCCATCTTTGGATTTAAATAAGGAGACTAAAAATGCCACCTTTCTTAATGAACTTAAGGTAAAGGTGGCATTTTTTAATTAAAAAAACCCTAAAATCTGTTCTCATAAAGAAAAAATATTCTTAGATTCAGTGTAAGATAAGGTTGTTCTGTTTTGGGTTTTTTTAACCCTTTTCCCTTTGGTAATTTCAGATTTTAAGCATTTCACCCACCTTGAAAAAGTTTTAATGAAAAGTACAAACAACAAATACAGGTCTCTGTTTTCTCGAAGACGTGAAATCTCATTTAGTGTAGTTCTGAGTGTCAGTGTGAAAGGTGCCTTTTTCCTTTTTAGGTTTAATGGATGTTGCCATATCTGAGATCCTCAGCTTCTCATGTTCTAAGTGTTTTCTGGAAGGCACTTTTCACTTTATACATGATAAGAGATAATAATAGGGTTTTGACTTGAGTGTGTATGTTCACTGCCAACTTCCTACTGCTAGGCTTCAGGGTTAGCAGCCATGTGGAAATCATTGCTGCTTCTTGCTTTCTCTGTCTAATCCAGCTTAAGAGTTTAAATTACAGTTAAATAAAAGAGGCTATCAGGGTTGCAAATGGATATGCTTTGAGACTTAACCTGTTAGCACAGTTCCCAAACAAAAGGAAAGGGACAGAGCCATAGCTCAATTACATGATAGCATTTATTCTGGTCTTCTCATTTATCTGTCCAACAGCAAAACATTGCAGCTTGAAAGGTGTGTGAATTTGCACAGTGGCTTTAACATCACTGTGGGTTTAAAATCATGCAGTCACCAAGGGGTTGTCAGAAATGACAGAATACATGAGGTTTTAGTTTTTGAGAGGTATCGTTGGCTTTGTCAAAAAGAAATTAGATGGACAATACCTAACCTGGTACTAATGTATAGAGAAGAGCAGCACTGTAAATCTTACCCTGTAGGAGGCAGATGCACCAGTTTTGGTTATATATGCCTTATTTAACACTCACTGGACCTTGTGGACCCCTTTATTATTATTTTTTAATAACTCTTGTGCATTTGGTCTTGCAGCCTAGTAGCATTAAAAAAAACAAACAAAATCCCCCAACTAACTGCTTTTTCCACTGCAGGGGGACAGTACCTTACCATCTCCGATCCCAAAGGCAAAGAAGGAAGAGTAGCACATCTTATCCTGCCTTTGAGTCACATGGCTCAGGCTGGAGACTTGTGCCTGTCCTTCAGGCATAAGGTGCCTGGGCTGCATTCTGGTGCCCTCCAAGTGTTTGTAAGGAAAAATGGTGCTCATGGCCCAGCTGTCTGGGGAAGGAGTGGTGGCCACGGCTGGAGATGGACACACATAACTTTACAAGGACTGGGCATCAAGAGTGTAAGTACTTATGCTTGTGCTGCTTCTTGGGTTTTTGCATGAAAAGCTGAAGACACTTAAATGGTGCAGCACTGCAGTGCTCAGCTTCTGGGTTCAGTTTCAGTCTGGTTTACTGCTTTGATCTCTGCCAATGGAATCACAATGCAGATGAGAGTCATGCTTTTTTTAAAATTAGTTTTAT
This sequence comes from Aleadryas rufinucha, assembly GCA_013397815.1. Classification (NCBI taxonomy): domain Eukaryota; kingdom Metazoa; phylum Chordata; class Aves; order Passeriformes; genus Aleadryas; species Aleadryas rufinucha. Next base: position 57,586 of record VZTH01018247.1, read on the forward strand.
GCACAAAAAAAAAAAAGAAATGCCAGCTACAGCAATAGACTCAGGCTACTGTGTCATTTCCTAAGCTACCTGGTACAGCCCATTTTAAAGGAATCACCACATAGGAAAGAACAGCCTCATGGACAGAGGCATACTCTATAGGGATTTAAAAAAAGCCTGTATCAAGGTTCTTCATGAATAAGGTTTTGAATAATACAGTGCCATGAAATAGGAAGAATCATCCCCCTGTGGATTAGTAACTGGCTAAGCCAAGGCAAAGATATTGAAAATAAGTAATTTTTGGTAATGCAGGGAGATTACATGTGCAATCACATGTGGTTTTATGCCCTTTAGCATCCCTGCAGTGATCAGGCCAAGGAGGTGAATGATGACCTAACAGGGCCCATAACATAAAATGGTTCAGTGCAATCAAAAGAAGCTGCCTGAAGTGCCATGGAGAATCTTTTAATACCTGGAAATCTTAGAAACATTGTGTGATTAACTGGTATCAAAAGCTTAGGGTTATTCTTCAACCTCTGAAGGTAGTTTCTATTTCAGATCTGAAGAAGTGGCTTGGGTACTTCAGGGCCTGTTTAACTCTGACTTAAATATTATGTGTTCTGAAAAGCTCACACATCAATGTTCATGGTGGGAGCAGGTTACGAGGAACACACAGTATCTAGTTCTAAAATGAACATTAAGGCTGTAATTACTGCAGATAATTTTCTGGAAACTTTACCTCAGGAACAGTAGCAAAGACACCTGACTTTGTTAGCTGTAAGTGAATGTCAGACTGAGAATGTGGACACTTGTAACAGGTGAACAATATATTTGCTATATTCTTGCCTCTTTTTTTCCCTTAAATTTATCACTTCTGGAAGTCCTCTTTTCTGTCTCAGTAAGTGTGAATCACTCATGTCTTGTCTGGCAAACAAGACCTCAGACACAACCAGCAGTTCCCCTTTGCACTGTCCCCTGCCTCTCCTGACCCCCTGGCAGTAGCTGTCAGCATGACCTGCCGTCCATCGGACCACAGATAGGAGCTGCCTCATGGCACACTCGAGTTTGGGATCTTTTCCAGCCAGCATGGGCAGCCAGGGTTGCTGACCTGAACCACTGTGACACTTACCCAAAGATCAGGGAGTGAGGGAAAACTCTTAAGTAAGCAGGGAAGGCCTCTGCCAAAGAGAAATATGGAAGAAATGTGGAAGTTTTATTTTCTAGCTAATTGAAACCCAAAAGCAACTAAATGGTAGTGATTTTGGAGGGGCCTCCTGGAAACCTGAGGAGAATTTGAATGAAGACCAGAATCCTTCATCACACTTTCTAATGAATTATCTCTGCAATTTTTTTTTATCACTCACTCAAATTGTTGTATTTCTCCTCCTAGGTTATTTTCAGAGGTGAGAAAGGGAAAGGAAGAACTGGGGATATTGGACTAGATGATGTGGTCTTGAGGAGAGGACGCTGCTCTGAAGAGCATTAGGCAAGACAATGGACCAGCAATGATCTCCTCTTGCCCTTCTCATGCAATTCCTACCAAACTTTGAAACAGAACTGCATGGAAAAGAAGAAAAAAGTGGGAGAGCAAACAACTACTTAGTGGTCTGCTAAGTGCAATCTCATGGAAATTTCACTTAAATACATGGAGAGCACCTCCCAGGATTGAGGAAATCCAATCTCAGGCTGGTTCTTTCTATTAATCCTTACCCCTAAATCCTATTTTTTATGTAATAACTTTGTCCCCTGCTAGGTCTGGTGAGTGCTCACAAAAAGAGCACTTGTGAAAAAGGGAGAATTTATTACAAATGGTGGCAAAAGAAAGCTCCATCTCAAAGTTTCAGTGTTAACTGAGTCATTATCTTTCCTTAGTGCTACTCTTTCATTGATTAATTTGTGTGAGTCACATTGGATTAGTGAAAGCCTGGACCTGAACTTTAGCTTACTGCCACTGACCTTTGAAGAAAGGCTTGTCATATATGAAATAGCATTTATTTTGCTGTTGCATCTGTATTAACCAAAACCAGTTGTAGAGAATAGGCATTGCATCCTGTAATATTGCTACTGCTGTGTTTTGTGTATATGTGTATGGTTAACATATTTATGGTTTTAGTATTTACAGACTGTAGTTGCAGGGTAATTGGCAGCTGTACTTTCTTTTTGTACGAGACAGGAGTTCAGCATCTTTGATACTGCTGGTCATGCCAAGTTACCAAAGTCAGTTAATGGTGCTCATTGAAAAACGCTGGTGCAGTTTTTCATGTTGTAAAGTCCTGAAGGCAAAAGACCAAACACTTCCCTGATGTAAACTGGCATCCGAAAATGCTGTACAAGTTTGCATCAAGCTCACAAGCAAGTCCCAAGGGCTCTCAATCCTGCAAGAAGCTCCTGGTTCAGCTGAAGACTGAGCAGCCAGGAGAAGATGAACTCGGATCTTGTAAGGCTGAGCCTATTGACACTGCCAGCAATGATCCCTTCCCACAAGTGGCACAACCCTACACATAAGGAAAAAGGGCAGCTGCCCTAACACTGTACAAACAATTCAGACCGTGAAATGCCTCGAGTGATCTTTGTCAAATGTCCGTACTCCACCCAACCTTCTGTATAAAGTAAACATTTTATTCTTTAGAACTAGAACAACTCTTAGCTCTAGTGGGAACCTAGTATTTATCAAAACTTTGGACTAATTTTATAGTTATGTATCATGCATGTGCTGTGCAGTTTCCCAGGGAATTCTTCTGTTTGGTGTGGAATTTAAGTGGGCATCATCATCATCACTGCTTTAGCAGTTCTAAAATTCATAAAGTAGCTATAACATGTAAGAAAATGACAGAAGATTGGTAAAATGTTGTCTGTGGTGCAGCCTTAAAGCTTCAAAGATGTGTATAGAAGAAATAGATCTCAGTTCTTTTGAATACTTTAATACAGTGTAAAATAAATGTCAGCTGCATAGCGTGTTCAGTCTTGTACAAAGTTCACAGACACAAAATTGCAAGACCATTAGAGGTCATATTCCAAATCCCTGTTTCTGACAAAGTACCAGTCTGAGAATACTTTTCCCATTTGTCCCCTAGGACAAAACACGGTGTGTAGAGCAGAAGTGTATGTTACCAAACAGAGAGTCTCCTGAAAAACTGTATCAGCAAACATTTTGATAAGGAAAAAAGAAATGCGTTTGTAAACATTAAATTTTAAACTGTTTTGCTTCAAATATGATTATGATCTTTTTCTCTTATGTTACTTTGTGATATGTCAGAAATATCTGTGAATAGTTGAAATACCTTGTCCTTATTTTAAAGTAATCAGTAAAGGAGACTGTTACTTGCTACTTAATGGAGAATCATGTTTTCGTTTCTAGATTGAAAGTCTCATTTTCATTGCAGTGAAGTGAAACAAAAGATGGCAACCCCACCAAAGTGAAATAGCCCTTATTACCAGATTTAAAAATCAAAATACATTTCACTATAATATGAAAAGAGCACTGTTATTCAGAAGGAAGAAGGACAATTTTCAAGCTAACTTTAAGAGAAGTCTCACGGGTAATTTAGGAGATTCTGCAATATAAAATATCCATTTTACAAGAAGGAGCAGCTACCATCGTTCCTCACTCTGCTCAACCTGCAAAAACTGCTGTTAGATGTCAAGGAATATAAGATTAACACATTTTTGTGTGGTTCATCATATTACTACAGCTTTCTGAGCTTCAGATTCCCTGGTTAACATAGAAACCCATCTATGCAAGACCATCAGAGTTTTTTTGCCATTTTTCACAAATGGTTCCTAGAAGCCAGAATCTGAATTAATTCAGAAGGTAGACAGAAATAAGTGCTCAGCTGAGAAGAGGTGGATTCAGGTCTGTGTTTTATCAATGCATTTCATTGCTACACTCAAGCACGGACTTGTAAAGCCTTGTGACAGCTGCAGCCTCAGCAGACACCGAGGCCAAGTTTTTGAGCTCTGGGGAAGCTGCTGTGGCTCTAAGTCACTCACCTCCACAGCTGGTTGTGCTGTGGCTGTGTGTGCTGCCTTCTCTCCATCTCTCTGAAGAGACAAGGTGAGGTCACTCAGAGGTTCTGTTGTGAGGATCCTTCCCCAGCTCTTGCTGTACAGGTCCTTTCAGGCAGCTCCATACAGCCACACACCTCAGCCAGGACTGCCATTTCCATATGAACCTCAAGAAAAGGATGAAAATATGGCCTCAGGTCTTCCTATGAAGTAGAGTATAGTTTTGGGTTTAGTAAATAGGTAATAGAAATTCCTGCTTAGATACTTAAGCAAGCAGCAGAAATTACACTAAATTAACATGAAAATATTTATCAAATATTTAACCTCTTGCCAGTTTATAATTGAATGTTTTTAAAAGACATTTTCAACTCTTTTCCCCAAAGAGAATGAAAATAAGATTCTTCATAAATGACAGGTATCAGGACCAGTGGCAGTGTGCATTTATGCATTTGCTGACATCAAAATCAGCAGAATGGAAGGGACCAAGACAATAGTTTTGGTTCCAGGTTCCATTCTATACATTCCTCTCACCTTTCATCAGTGCCATGTCACTAAGTCACTGGTGAGCGCTTTTAATGAAGCCATTCATTCTGGAGAAAAGCTTCCCTCAGTTGCCTTCAATAAATTATCTGAGACTTGGAGGTCAAAACATTGGTTTTATTGTAGCTGGAGATGACAATAACCACCCTAATAAGACTCAGTCATGAGAAGACAACCCTGAAGAGAAGAACATTTATGACAGCAGCCTCCCTCATCCTGCTCTGTTCTGCTGGAGAAAAGTAGTAGCAGCTGCCTCCAACCCACAGCCCAGGGGTCTCTATATACACCCCAATAGAAGTTATTTCTCCTTGCAAATGAGGCACAGTAGTTACCAGAAAGATAGCTTGATCCAAAGTTTCTTGATTTTAGCAATGCATTGTGAAACCTGTGCACTCTGCCTTTAAAAATTTGCAACAAGAAACTATAGCTGTCTTTAAAATTTTAACTGTGAATGTTACACATACAGAGTTATTAATTAGCAAGTAAGGTCCAGTTAAAAGCGATGCAAATTTTTGTTTGTATAGATCTATCTCTCAGACACCAAATTATTGAAGTTTTCCTGGTGGTTAAAACACTTCCTTACCTGCTGTTTTATGCTGACCTCCTGTAGTCACATAGCATTTTATGACTTCATATTTTCCACATCAATTAAAAACAAAAAAAGAATTTGAGCAATGCCTTGGTGTAAACCTGCAACTTTAGAAAGAAATGCAAAGCATTTTAGTGCTAAGTTTCAGTAATGATTTGAAAGATCACTGCATTAACTTTCAAAGCTTGAGGAGATTCCTTCCTCAGACCCCACTTACTGCACCAAACAGACCTAGAGAAACCTGAGGAAGTGCATTTGGAATGTCTGTAATGTGCCATTTGTTTAAAATGCCAACAGACCGAAGGCCATCAGGAACCACAAAGACAGGTTTTCAACAGTACAGACCAAAGCACCTCTAGATTTCAGAAAGCAGCTCCATGTAAGTTTTCAGGATTGTAAGTCCAAAATGAATCAAATCATGTTCTAGTGGCTCTGCTCTTACCAATTCTCCTTGTGCACTTGTGTGACCTCTTCCAAACCCTGTTCCTTAACTCTGAAACAAACCATCCTTTAGATGGTGTTTTACACTTGTTGCTTTGGGCCAAGATAGACTATTATTCGGAAAAAAAAACCCAAACCCAACCAAACGTGGGGTTTTTTTATTTATCTTTCTTCTTAAAGTTGAAAAAACAGCCTGGGTAACATTACTGAAATCAGGATAGTCAGATTAGGATTGATCCAGGTCACATCACTGGATGTGAATACCCACTGGACTGAACACGTTAGGTTGCCTTTTTTCTCCTAAGAAATGTTTAATTTAATGGCAGAGAGCCAAATAGGACATCATGCTTACACATGCTTGATGTATGTCAAAAGCATAGATTTATTCCTCAGTTTCTTAATAACATGTCAAACAGCAGAGCAAGTTAGACCTGAATTTTCTGGATTAAACCAGAAACAATTCCTGGCTCTCCACCACTATGTTTCCTCAGCTTGCTTAAGAGGTTTTAAGAATCAACCAATTTTTTTCTTTACTCTAAGAAATATTTAACCTCATTATCTACATACGGTCAGATCTTTGCCGTTCTGCTGTTTTCCTGCAATCCAACTAGTAAAGATCTCCCCAAGCCTCCAGGTCCATCAAACCACTCATCTGTAGATGTCTCAGAAACCACGTGCAAAAGGGCCATCTCTGCAGCATCTCTGTGCTCTGTGTACCAGGGAACATTGTGTGTGATGGCCCCTACTGTGTGTGCGCACACAATTATTGTGCACAACAGGCTGAGGCCTCTATTCAGCGTTTGACCACGGGAGTCAAGATCCATCTGGCACACAGGATAAGGATGCTCCTCTCTGTGACACAGCCAAATCCTGCCTTACTCTGGACCATGAGTTGCTACAGCACTTCTCCAGTAATTTTTTTTAACTTAATATTTTATGGCATTTTACTTTCTCTTCAGGACAGGAATAGTCCTCTGTCACACTTTTCTCCCAGGTTTTGACTTGTCATGCATTTCAACAGTCCACATTCTTGTTTCAGACTCTTATCCTGAATACTCTTGCTATTCATTTTGAGTTTGGCAAACACTTGGAAAGACACAATGTATACTCAGAGAATGATTTTACTGCATTTGCATGTAACACCAGTGCTAAAATTTGAGAATGACACTCTCAAGGAATTTCAGGAAGACACCATCATTGTTTTAATACCACGGTGCCCCAGCAGAAACGGGACCACATCACCTCTTCCCTTGCCTTTTGCCCTGCCCCCATTTTAGGTCAAAATCTTAAAGAAGTGGACTCATTAGACTTTTTTCCCCTATCAGAATGGTTCAAGACAGAATTCCCTTATGTGTGAAGCAGGATTACTGCGGCATGCATACACTCCAGTTCAGTACCAGTGTCTTTGTCCTGCAAAGAACAGGAAAAAAAGCCTTCCAATGAAAATTGCCTTTGATTCTCACACCCCTGGGTTCAAGTCTAGCACAAAAGTAAGAGCTCCTCATTTGGGAGCTCATGCAATTGTGCCACATCAGGTGATGATGACACCACCACAATCCTCAGGAAAGACCATCCTGACATCCAGCACAACGTGAGTAGAGAACTAAACCCAAGTAAGTACTGAGCAGTGCCAGTTATGTTTTAAATTAGGAAAATAACTATGAGACTGTCTAAGGCAAGAAATTTGATTAACAGGATTCAGAGAGGCATCCAAGAGAGACATTTTGACTTCCATCCCTCTGAAGTTCTGAGTTGGCTCAAAGAATGTTGCCATCTTACCTCAGTTTCCTGGATCAGTTGGAGGACCAAAGTTGGAGCTCTTCACAGTTTCTCTGTCCCAGTGCAGAGTGTTCTCTCTCAAATATGCATGATTCTTGCTGATAGTCTAGGGGATTCCTTCAGCCATTTGTACCTTGGAATGAATACACAGGGTTTGAAGCCACTGGAACTGCTCACTAATAATAAACTCCACAACTCTGAAGTGCAAGTCAATTTATATAGAAACCAGGAACCCTTATTGCATAGTTAGAGAGGGGTCATTAAACTGTGAGCAATTCAGTCATTCTCCTGTTGTATGCCACTGGTTGTATCCTGATTTTAAAGATATTATAGTTGGGTGAACTCTATTACTGAAGGTTGCCTCTTAGAAGTGAGTGATGTTTAATTACTCACGAAGTACATCAGGCAGTTTTGTGGGGTTTTAAGAGACCTCAGCATTCTGGCATCTCATCCATGTATTAGCAAACAGCCCTGGCACATTCACTACAAAATTCACTGGGAACTGCGCTGCCAGCTTTTATTGGAGTTGTTTCCTTGCCAAATAAAGATATGTGACTGGGGCTTGGAAAAAATATTACATTAATAGAAAAAACAGGCAGAGAAAGTACCTGGTACATCAAGGAATGCCTTCATCACCATGTGGCCAGCCCTCACACAGGCCAGCATCTCACACAAGTTCTTCATAACCTTGCTCTTCACCTTTTATTCAGCCATCCCCTCCCAGGGTACCACTTAGTCCAAAGAGTGTGCTTGGCATTGCAGCAAACACAAATGATGAGTACCCCTCTCTCTAGCTGGCTGTGACCAGGTGGTCCCCAATGCGTGGAACTCTCTTCATGTTTCTCCCAGATTTTGCCAGAGGTATCAGCTGGGCTACTAAAAAGACATTGGGAAAATTCAAACTTTCATGTGTCCTAATGAAGGTAAGGACCTTTTCCTTCCCTGACATGGAAGTCTGCTTCCTCCCTAAAGAGAGACCCTCACCAGAGGAGACCCATTCCGTACCACCCTCTGCACTTGCTGTTCCGACTGAAATCCCATGTACTGCAGCTGGGTCCGAGTCTGCAGGTGAAAAACCCCACAACCTCCCCAAACAGGGCAATGTCCTGAGCGTGCAGCAGACAGATGGGAACTATGACATGTTAAGAGGCAGCTATGCATGAAACTACAGGAGGCACAAATGGGGAATGCAAGAAATCCTGCAACTGCACCCAGCAGTACATGACTGCAAAACAACTGGGCTCCATTTCTAGCCTGAACTGACAACATCTTGTGAGTTTTCCAACAGCCAGTCTGCCTGGAACAGCCTAGGAATACAGCATCTCCAAACCACACGAGGCTGCCAACAGCAACTACAAGGTAATCCTGCAGCATGCAAAATACTATGTGAGGGGAATTTTCAAACCTTGCTAGTAAAAACATTATTGGAATGATGGCTCTGTCCTGACACTCAACACAGACAACCCCTGCTTCACGTTTCAGTGGCAACAAGTCCCTTTGGGGAAGAGAAACATCTTGCACTCATAAGGGAACTGCACAGAGCTGCAGCAGAACAGGCACAGGCTGCTCCAATGGTCTCAAGCCTTGCCTACCAGCCTTTCAATTGAGGGGTCAGGCTGTTTGTGAGCTCCCTGAACACATTCAAGGGGTGAGTAGAAATTTTCTCTGTGCGCCTCTCCACACCCCTATTCATACTGCTGTAAGAAAGGTGAGCAAACTCACCAATGTGACAGATGAGAGAGGTGAGCAAATGCTGATATCTTGCACCCAGAGTAGGTAAGTGCCATTCACCTGAACTCTCAAATTCTCCTGCCACACACTGTCCTCTTGACACACCGCCACAGAGACTCAGGTCAACCAGCCTAACCTGCAACAGCAGCTGGTTCAAAGCAGTAACACAATTAAAAGCTTCCATTATCCAGCATTATTGAAGGGGAGAAACTTTATTAACAGGTCTTTGACTTCCAGAAGCCTGGACCTTTTCCACTCAGCCCTTTTTCACCACCACAGTCAGGTGAGACAGTATGGACCCAGCTGCCACTGGCTTCTGAGGTACAAGATTGGGCCCATCGTTCATACCATATGAAATGCTGTGTTCAGATTAAAATGCTGCTCAAAGAAATGCATCTGACACTGTCTCCTGAAGGAACTGCTGGACAGGGCATCTCAAAGCTAAGAAACCCAAAACACGTTACAAAAGAACTTGGGCAGCTGTGAGACAAGCAACTACATCAGACACTGATGAATTCACCATGCTCCCTGAGCTATTTGTATGTGATTTATCTCAGTTCCTAGTTAATTTTTAACAGGCCCCTGTTCCTTGCCAAGCAGTTGGCAAACTCCCTGCATGTGCTCCAGAAACAAACATCCAAGCAGCAGTTCAAAGAGGATGCCGTAAATGAAGTTTTTACTCAAAGTAAGAGGTATTGTTTAAAATCCTATTTCTCCTGTGTCTGAAAATGAACAAACTCTTTTGTCAAAGAACTGAAATGCAACATCCCTCCCTTCTCCATCCCATTCTATTTTGCACCACAGCTGTTTTTCTCCCTACCTAGGTACAACATGTCATTCCTATCTCATATACAGACCAATCTAAGGGCTCTAGAGGAGATTCTTCAACTAAACAAAGGTACCAATATTCAAAGTCTTTTACACAGAGCATTTGCACCAACACAAACCAGGGCAGCACGAGGACAAGACAAAGGCAGAGCTCTTGCAGCCTCACGTTTCAGGACACTACTCCTTTGCTGCAGAGCTTCCAGTCTAGCCCACAGTGACATCAACCTCTCAAAAGCTCTTCAACAGAGCTGCCAGCAATTGTATAAACACTACACTTGAAATACTGGCACTCTCACCTGTAAAATGCAAACCCTCAAGCTGCCTCCTCTAGTTCCAGCCTTTAGAGCCCTTTGGGCTGGTGGAGAGGTTGTGCTGCTCGCTACCAGCCCCAGCTGAGGGCTCTGACTCCAGGCAGGACCCCATCCTGCCATACTGCCCCAGCTTCAGTGAGGGCTGGAGCCCCAGGTGTGAACAGATTCAAACCAAGTCTCTACAAATCAAACTGGAAGAATTCCCATTTGCCTCTGAGCCTTCCCAGCCGGGCAGTCCATGAAGAACAACCACCTGAATTTACACAGCCCATCAGGCCTGCAGTACCCACAGCACAGTGCCAGGGCAGCCCCAGGAGCTGGGATGCTGAGGGTACACTGGACTGACAGCAGGTGAGTGGGCACTGGTGTTGCTCCTAAGCATGACCAAGTCTTTGACAAAGCAGGAAGCAGTTCTGTGAACTCAGAACTGGAGTGTTTCTTTATCTTGCCCAAGGTAAGTGTGTGTGTGTGTATGTGTGTGTTTGGAGTTGCATGTGCTCACCACAGTGCACCATGTCAGGGTACAGCTTCCCATCTTCTATATCTCTCACCCCTCTTCCTCCTCCTCACCCTCACAAAGCTTTCAGAGTTTCTCCAAATGCATTTTACCCTCCAGTTTGCTCCAAGACCCCGACTTCTTTCTCTCCATCTTCCAGCTCTCTGCTGCTGCTGCTGTGGTCTCAAGCTTTTGATGAAAAACAGGCAATCAAAGCCTTTCTCCTTGGCTGCATACTTCTAAGTTTAGGCCTCCCCATCTACCAGGAACATTCAAGTTAGGTATCAAGCACTGCACCTGGCAGCGTTTTCCAGATCCTGCCCAAACAATAATAAAGTTTCTTTGCCTCAGGACTTGCTGAACCCAAACACTGTTTTCTCTGGCACGAGAGGCCAATTTACTCCTCGAGATAAATATTAAGCAAACAGGAATTTTTTGACTTTAGGAACTAAGAAGCTAGAACGTTTTCCTGCAGCCACAGTCACACCCCTTGTGCCTGTAACACTGAGCTATTTTTAAAAATTCATTCCTGTGGTATTTTCCTAATAGCCATAAAGCAGCAGGGCATTCTCTATAACACACTTTGCTATTATTACTCCTTCTATGCCTTCTGACTATGACCTTCCAAATTCAGATAGATTAGCCAGCTGTCAAAAGAAAAAAAATATCCTCTTTGTAGCCTTTCCTCTATTGCTTGTTTTCCCCAAGCAGCAGCTCAGATCTGGCAGGAAATCAACTTAGTTCCTGCCCTAAGACTCCATTATATTTTGGAAAAGTCCATGTCCTGGATGTTGCAACCTGGGGCTTCTGCATACTAAAAAAAGAAAAATACTTGTATCTTTTGCCAGTGTTTCAACAAACAAAAACGGTGAACCAAACCCAAGTGAAGAACAACTGCCCATCCATGTAATAACACTCTCAATACCCTAAAAACATCAGATTAGTATTTTAAATTGGCCAAGGGGCACCAACATCAGCCATTTAACAATCATTTCATCAATCATACTGTTTTCTTCATCCAGGAGATGACAGGTAAAATGAGTTTGTGACCTAGCTAGTAATTTTTAAGGAAGCACAGAGTCCATAGCAAATGATGATACAAACTCATATCAATGTGAGGACTTCTTGTTAAAATAGCAGGCAGAGACACAAAGCACTTAGCTGTTCTCTCTCCTCTGTATTTGTTCCCTGGTATAAAATGCAGAACATTTTTTCTAAGTCTATATAAACATAAACAAAGATTAAAATTAGGACAAATGTCTCCTTCTCCTGATTTCATCGTCTGAACCCTCAATTAAACTCCTCAGTAAGCATCTCTTTTCTATTCATACCCACAATTTATTTCTGCTTGCCCATGGTCCGTGCTGGGGGAGAGCACCCCCAAGCAATCAACCTTTCACTCCCAGCTCTTGACCTCATTTCTTTTTTTCCATCCTTTTACATATTCCAGCCTTATGACCAGCTCCTAATGGTGAAATCAGCTTTTTGCTGCCTGAGGCAAGAGAAAATGCAGTGGCAGCATAGCCTTATGAAGAAGGGATTGCCTCTTGCCATGTTCTCTACCTGCCAGAGCAAGTCTGCAGCCCTGTGTCACCCTTGCCCCAACCCGCCCCGTTGCTGCTGCCCTCAGCAATGTTTGTGAGGCCACAAGATGTGGCAAGCTCTGGAGCAACCCCTCATGGCTCTGGTTTGCATCTCGTCACACTCTCCCTGCTACTGCCAACACACCCTTTGACAAAAGCCTCTTTCAAATAAAAACCCAACTTACTGACACACAATGAGTCCAGCAGCTGGTAATGGTGGATTTTGAAATGTAAACATTTCCCCCTGCATGTTAATGCTCTTCTCCCTCTACTCAGTGTGTCCACCTCAGTCCTGGGGAGGCGATGAACACAAGATACTGTGAGATACATGCAGGTCAGAGCTTTACCCATCAGTACAGCCCACCCGTGTCACCTCCCTCCCGGAGCCCACACTGCAGAGACAGCACAACTAAGCTGGGTGTTAGTGCTCTGCTAGGAAAGTACGGTCACATCAGTTCAGCTGACAGCAAATTGGTAATAAAGTTTTCACTCAAACTGTGCTGGTTTTCATCAGCTGATATTCTGGCCCATGAATTCCAGCATCATTCATTTAGTCAGAAATTATACTCAATTCTCATGCATGTCAGGATCAAAAAGTTTACTTTGTTTCTTCCATATCAAAGTTAAGGAAATAAAAGCTGGTGGGTTGCAGAGCTCCCTAAAGCCAAATGCTAATAATTTCTGGATGAGAAAACAACAAATAAAAAGTTATCAACAACTTCTACCTAATTTCAGAGCACAAACAGGAAAAGGACTTCAACAAAAAAGATCCAAACTCCATGAGGAAAAAAAAGCAAGCATTTTTTCCTTCTAGACAATATTTCTTGCAATAATTCCAATGATTTATCAACATTTCTAGACCCTTTATTTGTTCTCACAGACATTGGAAATTAAAAAATAAAATCAACTTTCAACCTCCTCTGAACAAGCTACACTGAAGTGCAACAGATAACAAGTTGAACATGCCTCTAGCAGGCAGCCAATTCCAATACTACACATTTATTTATATAGGAGGAACAACATGTATGTTTTATTTATATATGAAAAAAATGTATACCTATTTTTGCATCCAGGTAACACATGTAAGAAGGGTCACTTGAGAAGTATTGCCAAGGCTGGTCAGTGCTGGAAAGCAGAACCTCCCAGACCCTTCCCTGGGGCTTTCTGGGGCAGCAGGCACTACCTAAGAAGGAAAGACCTCCCCTAGTGCCAGGTTTTCCCCATTTCACAGGTGCAAATCCTCAGCAGTTTGTCAGGCTCTCCTTGTTATAATAAAAGCCTTCAGTCTCCTGACATTTTAAAAGGGTTCAAAGAAACATAACATGAGCTAGTTAAAACTACCATGTGGAGTGTGTACACACACCCACCCTGCTCTAAGCCAAAAATCACAGAAAGCAAAGTTTGTATGGCCTAATAGCACATCCTACCTATCCCCTCTCTCCTGCAGAACTCCTCCAAAACAGTGTCTGCCCTGTTGCCTTGCCTGGTGTGCTTTGAAAGCCCCAGTGACCCCTTCTCAGCAGGCAAAGAGCCTGTGCACACCCAGGCTGTGCCTGGAGCAACGGGGCAGAGCCTGGCACCTCTGGGGGTACCTGATGGAAACAGATGATGCAGGGATCACGCTGCAGTACTTTTCCTGACCTTCAGCCAGAAGGTTTGTTTTACCTAGTTTGAAGCTCCTCCTCTCTTGGAGACCACCCAAAATGGCTTTGTACAGTTCAGGTTGTGTCTCAATCACGTGGCCAAACTTAAGCCCTGCAGCTCTTTTGATCTCTCATGGTTAATCAAACTTCTCGGTCATTTTGCCACTGTTGATGCTGCTCCCAGATGTGGGGACTGCTACAGAGAGAAGAAAAAATGATCAAGAAATAAACTATAATTAACATTCACATAATGCAGGTAAACCACCACCACCAGTAATATGTCTCTTTGCTGGGAAAATTCTACATGTCCCAGATTTCCACTACACAGTGTCATTTTATATTAAAAAAATAATGTAAACTACATCACCAACCTTACCGTATAAAATAACAGAAGGTTACAGACTGTGCAATGAGTAGCCAGGCAACGAGGCTTCCTGCATGACAGCTCTGGGGTATTTTGATACTGTGCCAGAGGCTGACAGCAGCCCTGGATTACTGCCTCCTAGCAATGCCTCCAGGCTGCTCTTCCTACCATGCAATTCATCTCTCTTCTGCTGTTCACATCAGCATGCTCTGAATGTCAAGTGTCAAGCTTTGGGTCGGGGTGCATTTCACGCTACCTTTGTGCTGATGCAAAATTGATGCCACAAAGTGGCAGGAAAGAAGGCATTGGGCCCTCAGACTAGAAAAGATCTAAAGAATTGATGGAGAAAATCCCATGCCACTGTAAGAGAAAGATTGCTTTTGGAAAGTCAGTAGTGCCCAAATAGGTGATACTACGATAGTTAATTAATACTTTTATACCATGCCATTGTGATCCACTAGAGATCTTACATTAGATGCTGTATGAATAAGGAGGTTTTTTTCAGGTGAATCCCACCTATTATGCCATTTGCTTTAACAGACAAAAGCTCCAAAACAGTCTTCTCATCTCTTCTTTAGGGTAATTTTTATGTGAAAAGATTATTTTCAATTAAAAAAACCCCTACTCTTGCAATACCCTCCTGACTGGTACAGTGCCATCATCCAAAAGAAACCTCTCTCAGATGAATTCAGCATAGCCTGCTAACAGCACTTAAAGCTCTTTTCATACAGAATTATAAAATTGTTTGTCTCCTGAATATAAGAGTTTCACTTCAGGCCCTGCCAAGGTCAATATGCAAGATAAATACTCTCCCCCATCATGGCCTAGTGGGAGGTCTCTTAAGCACCTCAGGTTTGCCATATAATACCTGGGGAAACATGAGATCCAACATTTCACATGCTAAATTATGTCAGATTTCAGAATGCAAGCAAGACTTGACTTCAGCTACTCTGCTCTTACCCTCTCTGATACCAAAAAGAAGGGATCCTCTCCAAACCTGAGATACTTTGACTCACGGCAGTAGAAAAAAGAAAACAATGTTTCTTACAGGAATTGCTGTGAGCAGAGCTTTAGCCAAACAAGAGCTGTCACACCAACCTTCTCCAGGAAAAGTTAAGTGCCTGGAATTGAGGAGAAGGGGGATTGGGAAGGGTGAGTGGGAGAGAAACACCATCACTCACTCATCCCCAAAACAGAAAGAGATTCATTTTAAGAATTCTCTCCCTCAGAATATCTTCCTTAAAATCACTTCCTCTCCCCCTTAGAAATTGATATATCTTTAAAAGCAATATTATCAATATTTATTTTTGCTATTGTTTTGCCAGTGAAAGTCTGGGCCATTTTGAATAATCTTTTCTCCAAATGAACCCATAAGTTTTCATAGTTTTCATGGTGTTTGGCCTGGAATGAATATGTGCCCTGATAAAGTGCAATGACATTCGCTGAAATCTAACTACTTTACATTTCATCTGGCAAAAAGATGTTTATAATACAGAGGTCTACATACTCCTCAAAACATCTTGGTTATTCAATTGAGTTCATAATGAAAGAGGAGTCAGTCACAGGAATAATCTGTTAACCCAAAGCAGGAACTTTACACCTGAGGACACACACCAACAAGTGCATGATCAGATGATGTGAGTTTATCTTGGTTGGACTCTATCTGTACAGTTTGTGTCAATCTGCAGCATTTCACTGTCAGTTCAGCTACTGCTGTCTGCACTACCAAGCTAGAACAGACTAATTAAGTCTAGTTAACTCTGAGTCCTGACCCCAATGTGTCCAACAAACCTCCAGATAGCTAAGGAAAAACTTGCCCTTTTTAATTTTCAGCAACTGTGTGAGCAATTGAGACTTGTCAGAGAGGCTGACATCTAAATATGCTTCACAAACTTCTGACTTTTGACTGCTTCACTCTATTTCCTGAATGCATTATGCCTGCAATTTTCCTCCTCTGAATCACATAACTCATCCGTGTCAAAATAAATTTATCACCTATTAATTTCCATTCTTCTGCTCAGACAGTTATTTCACACCTCCAGCAGACAAGGGCAGTGCAATAGCAGGGCATCAGGTTGCTAACCTAACATCACAGAGGGGGTTACAGCATTCCCCTCCTTCAGTATGTGCACTTGGCAGTCTTCTGAGTAGATTTCCAGCAAAAGTTAAAACAGATATTTTTTTTTGAGTTTTAAGAGAGTTTTTCCCTGAGTTCGTAGACCTGGTGTCACTTTGACTCTTTCAGTTTAAAGAGAGATGCAGTTTTTCTTGTTCTGCTGTAATTGATGAAGACTCTTTCTTAAAAAACATTTAATGGGGAAGTTAAATTCTACATAGAAAACATTTCATAAAGGATGAAAAGTTGTCATCTTTGACAATTCCATTTTCAAGAGAAAACAACAAACCGGAAAACAACAGACTTGAAAACAAGCATGTTTTAAAGGAGCAAGAGGCAATTCTTAAAGGAAACTGAATCCATGTATCGGACACAGCAGTGATACAGCTGAATAGAGCTCCACTTCTTGACCATCCATGACAAAGATTAATAAATAAAACAAGTCAAGATATTTTCTAGTGTGAAGTAACTCAATCTCTCACAGAAAAGCTCTCAATTTGATTAAACCACTACATCCTGTCTTTCAGTCAAATTAAATTCAGTTTTGCTTTCACATAATTCTACTCTATGGTGCCTCCTTGTTACCAGCAGAGCAGGTGTATTTTTCCATAAGAAAGTACTGGCAGAAGTGCAAAGGAAATGTACTTATCATCATGCTCTCACCCTAATGCCCAACTGAAACCAAAGCTGAGCAAATCAGTTGCTTTCATGTTTGGTAAATCAGGTGGCCAGAACCAGCTCACTCCCACCCAAACCTCATTTGACACTGATGCCACTTGCCAGTGAATGCTGCTCTGTCAGCACAGCACCGCAGTCTCCCATTAGGACAATGTCAATTTAATTAAGAATATTTTAACACAGACAAAAGGCAATTAAAAAGCCTGTCAGTCATTGTATACAGTTTCCCATCTTCTGTTCTTTGAATCTATGAGCTCATCACAAACCTGCCACTGATACACCATGCAGTCTATCAGTCCTCTTTATGGCACAGTGTCTGTAGCACACAATGAATACCCTCTCCACCTCATACATTTACTCAGCTCAGTGGCAGAGTCTCATCCCCAAACTACTTTAAAAAGGTGGTTGCTTTTTGAAATTGCCTTACAGTGTTCTCAGATTACAAAAAAAACCTGTCCAACAGACTTCAGACTTGATTATTTTTTAAAAATACACCTACAGGATTCCTTCTGCAGCATAAAAAGGGAAGAGAGTTAACACCTTGGACACCTGGTGAACACAAGCAAAATCTTCCTCCCATAAATTCAGGTTAACAGCAGTTAGCATTGTTACACAAAGAGCTATGCTTTGTCTACAGCTTTTATCCCTGAGCCTTGAGGGAAGGTTCTCCAGGGGGACTGGTCAGGAGGATACCTGTTTGCTGTACCAGCACGTGGACATCTGAGACCTGAAACAGCCCTTGAGTCAGCCAGGCTAAACACCACACTAAAGCCAGCAATCTGAAACAACATTGCTCTTTAATGCCCAGTCTAGTACAGTTTCACACTCAGCTCTGCCAAAATCATGCTATCAAATGCCAGATTATCATATCCCACTGATTTGCTCTGGAATACATTCCTTGAAACACATCCAAGAAATGCCATAAGAGCACGCACCTAGAAGTGGCAAAAATAATAACCCCAGAAAACAAAAAAGGGAGGTAACAATAGGAGAATTCATTGCAGGAAGAGCAGCATATCAGAGCAATGACAGAAAATCAAGCCCTAACGGCGTAGAGAAGTCATGCAGAACAAACACGACTTCTATCATCATATTAAGGATCTGGAAAGACAGACAAATCAAGCACTAGAGCACATAGTCTAGTTTCCTCCTACAGTTCAGTACGGAAGTTTCTGGCCAAAACAATGATATTTACTCTAAGCTTCAGTGTCTTGCCTCAGCGTTCATTCAGGGGCAGATCAGATTCAAAGTTTTCTTTCTAAGTGACTATTTCTTACTCAGCATGAATCCTGATAAAAGACACAGGGTATGAGACAAATCCAGAAAACACCCAGTCTGTATTGCTTAATTTTACTTTTCTTCTTCTGTGCCCAAATCTACACTGCTGGTCTTGACAGATGCTTTTAACAAGAGGAGCGCCCAGCTTGATCCCCAGCTAAAAATGCATTATGTTCTTTGCTGAGTAGGACTGTCGGTTTTACTCCACTGTTTGAGCAGCTGTCTAAACTACTACTCTAAATATGATATTCAGCTTGCTGCATTAATGTCAGATATCCTGTGTGCAATTTTAAATGTAAAGAAATCGGCCTGATCACAGGCTGAGTGAGAACAACATTTATACCCTTGGAGGTGGTATAAAGAGAAGAGAAACAATAACTGGCTGGCATGAAACAGAATCTGTGCCACAGGGGAAAAATGGACACTTGCATCCTTCAGGATTCTAGTTAGCACCTTTCCTTTCAGCTCCAAGCTGGATGATTGCCATTGGAAGACACTGAAGTCTTGCTCCGTAGTTGTATACAAATCCCAAAGACATTAAGGGAAACAGTAGGATATAAAAGTTGGCTAAAACCAAAAACCCTGGGCATGAAAAACCAACATAATCAATGTCAGTGTTACTTCTGGTAAATAACAATTGACACAGCTGAGAGTTGGAAAAGGAGGGGGGCAAAGAAATCCAAAGAGAGAATCTGCTACATTCTATAACCTGCTCATTTCTCAGGATACCCTTACGTCATGAGTGTAACACAGGACACTTGTCACATTAAACAACTGCCCACGGGACATAAATGTATATCTGATAATCTTTTCTTTGGCATGAAATGCTCTGCATGTCGTGCTTTGAACGCCTTCCGAGAATCTGAGCTGTTGGCTCACTAATGAGACGTGTCCCTCATTTACACATGACTGGGCCTTAGACTTCCCAAAGAGGCCAGACCTACCTGAGGGGCTCTGCAAAGCAAACACCAGCTCCAGGAAAGGCAGTAAACACGAGAATACCTCTTAAACAAATAATTACACAAGTGCAATACTGGGAGAACGGATGCATTCCAGACTTGCTCTGGTTGAGAGTTTCTGGATAACAAATTAGTTCAGCAACACTTGACATTAATCCCTTTGTTCTGTGTACATATTAAGTTGCTCCTATGTTGTCTGTGGTTAACAGATAGAATACGGGGAGCTGTCTGTTACCTGGAAGTGCTCTGAATAATGAAGAAAGAGTACAGTTTTTACTCTTTTTTAATGGTAAAAAACCCTTCCATGCTAACAGTACATTCTAAATGCAAACATTTTAATTGGCTTTGCAGGTCTCCCAGGTTTCCATAGCCCTTCTTTCCCCTCTGAAAGGGTCTGAAGTTCAAACTCTTCCAGTAATACCTGACTGTAACTCCCATCTGCACTGCCAATATTCTCCAGCCCTACTGATATCTGAAGAGGCCCACTTGGAGACTGAAGACTCTGGATTTTTTTATTAAGCTACAGTAAAATATTCCTTTTAATTAAGCATAATTTTGTATAATTAATCTCCACAGAAAGCATTAATTTACCTTGCTATCTCAGATTTAACCAGAGAAAACCTTTACAGTTCAAATGATCCCTCCATGTATCACCGTAAATCATTGGACCTCAGCAATGCAGCCTGCAAGCACAAAGAGCTTCTCACACACTGGCTCTGTCCAAACAGAATATATATGCCACATGCAGCATACACATGAATTCCAGCCTCAGCAAAACAAATCCTGCTACAAGATGCTCCAATGTGAGCCAATCTGTCAGCATCACCAAGGCTCTCTCCCTTCACAGCTCTGGTGTTTCACACATGTCAGCAACCCAGGAATCATCAATATGAGCCAACTCAACAACAAGCTGGTGACTAGGCAATCCAGTTTCCCAGACTTGCCCTCTTTGGAAAACTGTTCCTTAAAGTTTTTACCTATTAAAATGAAGGCTGTCTTCCATTTTCATTAAAACTGCACAGGATTTTGCTTGGTGTACTTAAGAGACGTGCAGTGCAGTGTGCACAGGGATGTTCATTTGAGCACTAGTTTTGTTAATTTTTCTTGGAAGAGGGAAGAAGGACTCCACCATGACAGCAGCTTGGGGATTCATTTCATGCAGCATCAACAGCTCTCATGTGCCCTCCCAGTGCTGCTGTTGTGTTGGGAACTGTTACACCGGAGAGGGAGCAATGTTTCCTCAGCAGCTCCTCTCTATGAGGTAACTGGACAGACACCTCCACAAGTCTGGGGGGAAGGGGGGAATGATAAACAGAAATGAATTTTGGTCTGTGCTAAAATACTTCTGTTTTCGCCTCCTGACTAATTAGTCATGAGTTCTGAATAACCCCCTAACATCTTCCCACAAAATAAGTCTAGTCTTATAGGGCATAAGGGGGCATAATGAAATAACTTTTCCCTGTAGCCATTTGGGCTCCAAAATCTCATAGAAATCGCTCTTGATTTGGCCAACATTTACTCTTACTAACTGCCATTTGTATAGGTGAGAGCAGCATTTTTGGCAGGACTGATTGTCCCTCTCCCTCTCTCAAATTGTTCTTTGATTTCAGAGAAATTGCCATTTATAATTGTTATGTCAGTAGGTTTGGAAGCATTCTCTTTAAAAAAACCCCCTTAGTTATCCACTTGGAGTAACAGATGCCACAACTATTCAGTCTCTAAAAACATCATCTCTGCCTCCAGGAGCATACATGTACCTGGGAAATGAGGCAGGGGAAGAAGGCAGGCAGAGACAGCCTATGTTCACACACAAGATAAAAACTGGGAGTGTGCAGGACAGGCCTAAGAAGGAACCAGGGTTAGATACTGAGAATTTGCTGAATGAGTTTGACTGAGCAATGGACAAATTTGAGTAGAACATCTGTTCTCCTCAGTATCTCTGTCTTCTGTATGCTCCTTTGTTTTCACTGACATGAGCTGCCCAAACTTTTAACCACCTTGATGACAACAATGTAACTTCAACTTCCTTAGTATGTCACTTCTAAAAGCTACAGTAAATAATAGCTTTTGGTCCAAATACTGTTTTCCTTCTAAATATTCCAAAAATATGCTTGGATAATTGTTACTTCTTGACTGCAAGCAAGAACAATCCTACAGTGGATGCACTTAGGTATGAGAAATCCCATGGCTTCCCAAGCTCCATGAAGAACACCAAAAAAATCACCCAGAAAATCCCCCAAAACCCAGGCACTCAAATAGCTGGTAAAAAAAAATAGAAGAGGGAGGGGAAAAAACCACTTCTAAAATGTATGAAGTACATGTGCACCCTTAGACAAAACCTACCTACAGTATGATCCTTCTGGAATTTAATTTATAGTTTTGGAGAGTTTGATATGACCAAAGGTTACAAGCCTTTCTTGCAGCCAGACTTGCCTGCCTCTTCTGTGAAGCTCCCACTGAACGAGACTGGAGGTGGGGGAGGATGATTACTTACTGTTTTGTGCTCCAGGCAGGTTTTCAACATCAGCCAAAAAGTAATCAGCAATTACAAATTGTACTATGTGACAAAGACCATGCTGAGCACTGGTTGAGCATTCTGGCTGCTCACCGTCTTCTCACCAAGAGTTAATGAGATAATTTTTCTCCTTGGAAGCTACACTGCTTCTAAATCTGAGTAAAGGCAGCCTCTACATAAGCAGTACCTCCCCTAGAGCAGGTCCCTGAAACAAAACATCACCTAATTGTAGACTGCAGCTCCACCACTACAGCCAAGAAAGGCTCCTGTGACCTCTGACAGTAACTGCTCACAAATGGGATGCGCTACTTGAACATGAGAAGTTCCAGGGTTGGTGTGCGTACTCTCAGGGCTGTTTACATCCCTCCAACATGTCTTTGGTGGGTGCCCTTTCTCCATTTTGGTTTTGATTGTTTCTACCCCCTCCTCTTTCCCTTGAAGTACTGTAATTATTATTATTCTAACAGCTATTCCTTAGTGTGATTAAGGCTCTCTGGCTATAGGAGGTCTTTTTAATTTTGGCTTAATAAAACAAAACAACGTAGTGGAAATCCCTCAGGTCTTTGAGTGAATTCAGGCAAAGCTTAAGTTTTGATCATCCCTGCTAATTGTTTCTAGCCAGCTCAGAATAAAGCATTTAAGGAACTTGAGCCTATGTCTAACTTAAAGCTAGGAGTCACAACATTATCATCAACCTGAGGGTGCCTCTGATCATCTTTGTGTCTTGCTGAATCGCTAAGTAAGGGAAGAGAGCAATCTTCATGCCTGCGAATATTTGAACTTCTTAAGGTTTCTTATTAAAAAGCACTTCCCTGAAAACGAAAACTGAAACAGGGTCAGCAGAGACTTTAAGAGGATTTTGTAGTCAGTCTAAGATTTCACAAGGAAAACAGGTACAGGAGATTTTTTTTTCTTTTAATCAACTAAATGAGATCAGTAAGGACAAATCAATGAATGCTTCACTCAGGCTTGTTCTATTGCACAGACAGAATGGGTGGTCTGTAAAATAGGCTGACAACACTAGCGTCAATGCTCTGCCAGCATTTCCCACTGAAACCATTTACACACTGTGTATGTAAATACTGACCCTTTTGAGGACAAATTTTCCAAGCTCAAGTTCAAATTTTTAAAAGTTTAGCAGCGAGTGTGGAGGCCTGATTTTCAGGAACTTGGGTCCCACCTAAATGAAATTTAACAAAGGGTTCAGATTTTTGCAAGACGTCTGTGTAAGTAACTGGAGACTTCTGAAAACTGGCTGGGTGTTTCTGTTGCATGAAATAACCTTTTCTTAACCTGGTTCACACCTCGTGGCACAGACACAAGTCCCATACTTCTGCACAAAACTGCAAAAGTCCAGTGCTGTAGTCATCTACCAAGGTGTTGTACCTTGTGAACAGCTGAGGCTCTGCAACAGGACAACACAGCATTGCAGCAAGTGAACAGGTGTGCAGTGGAGATTCCTAATATCTGTATGTTTAGATTATTTGCTGCCGTGACCATTTCTCACACAACTTTTACGTGCAGCACATATAGTGGAGCTGCTTGAATTTTTCCTGTGCCTGTTTTTCCCAACTATGAAAAAAAAAAGAAAAAAAAGAAAAGAGGAAAAAAAAAGAAAAAAAGAGAAAAAATAAGAAGGCAACCATCTCGTCTTTGCCAGAAGAGAAGGTGGCAGCTCATGACAGTCTCAGGATGTGCTCACCCAAGAGAAGCCCTGGTCCATGAGGGATTGGTGCTCCTGTAACGAGCAGTGAGCAAGAGGCCATAGTTTGAAGCACCAGCTCTATGTGTCAATTAATCTACCTTGCCAGGAAAGAGTAATTAGAGAATAACTCCCTGATGCCTTCAACTCTCTCTGCTACCCCCACTGGTTCTCATCCATCATCATGAAGACTTCTCTCACTGATTCATCACAGGAGGGCTGCCTTTCCAAGGGAGGCACTGAGAGGAATTTTCCACTTCTCCCTCCCTTCCATCCCCTGTGCACAGCAGCAATCTCAATTCATTACAAGCCCAGGATTCCCACATCAGAGGCTTCAGGTATTTGCTAATAAGGAACAAGAAGCTTCCAGAAACAGGAAACACGAGTGCATTAAAAAACTCTTCTGAGAAAGAAAACTCGTCACATGTTTCCAATAGGGAAGGTGAGCTAAAGGTAAGGGCCTGTGAAAAGCTGAATGAAATCCTGGAGGGAGAGAGGGAGGGCCCGTAAAGTGCGCAGTAGAAGCACTATCAGGCAGGATGACAGCCAAGAAGCCCAGGCAAACACTGGTTTATCTACAGGACTCAAAGAAGAAATGTAGGGTAAGTGCATATTTGCACATATAGGACCAAGAAGCACAAAACATTTCAAAAGGAATAATTACAACTGAGCTCAGATATATTGCAACAGCAGTGGGTTCTAATTGCCCATTTTGCTGTTCCTTCTCAAAAAGTAAATAGAAAATTTCTCTCTGAAGTGACGAGAGGACTTGCCTGGTTTAGTAAAGTCCTTGGATTCATGTGTATGTGCATGCACTGCACGCCTAAACAATTACTGCAAAGGAGAAATTTTAATTATTACAACCTGTTTGAGCTATTCTAACTAGGTTCAGAGTATCCTGCAAAAAGAGCTGTCAGCTCTTAACAACCTTGTCACTTTCAAGTAAGCTGTTTGCTAACTATATTGTTGTATTCATACACATATTACAGTGACATATTGTCGCTGTTGAGCGCTAGCCGAGTGCACGAACCAGACTGGATCGGGTGAGGCGGAATTCTGATTTTATTATTTAATTCTAAAACTTATATAGACTTTTAAAAGTTTCTCCGGATTGGGTCAATTCAAAACCTCCCCCTAGGCCCATAGGCCAGGTAGAACTGCCCATCTTTCCAGAGACAGTTTCAATAACATCCAAACCTTATCTTTATTTATAGAACACAGGGAGAAGAAGAGAAAAATTCCCATGGGAAAGAATCTGTGCTACCACAACATATATATACCCATAAAGTTTTATACAGAAGTAAGTTCTCCATGTTCCTTCTTCCAGGTAGATATTGTACGTGGGGCATGTATTTTATATGTACATCCCTCCAGACCTGGAGTATGGGCATTCCAGTTGCTGAAGAGCTGCCATTGAACTGGTTCCACACCGAGGACATGTAATACTTGAGAGCCACCAAGTTCTTCTTTTGAGGATCTTGACGTTGATCCTATATCTGATGTCACCTTTTTCTTTGAGGCTGGAGAAACAATGTTGTTTGAAATAACAGCTTGACTTAAAACAAAGATTTAAAATCAGAGATATTAGCTCATTCAAACTTCAAAGGACTTGAGAAAAGAAATGCATTTAGGGTAGCAACTGAACCAAGTCAAATCAAATTAACTGACAAAATGGCAAGAATGTCACCTATTCTATGGAAGCTAAATATTGTGTGCTACCTAAAAGTACGTTTCTGAAATTCGCAGTATGTTTAATACTTCTAAAGTAATAATTCTAATTACACAGCAGAAGTTAGGACAAAAGTGGCACACTCTCACTCATGCTACACACAAGTTCCCAAACAAAATAAAGTTCTTTCTATGGATGTCATTATAAAACACAAAAGCACAGCTCAGACTTGTTTTGAGCCAGCTTGCCATGAGAATGCCATGGTGAGAAAAGTTTAAGGCTAAAAACCCTGTCTTTCAACAGCTGTGAGAACATCAGGAACACCCAGAGGATGAATATATTCAATTTAAACAAGAACACAGACAGTCTGAAACTATGAAAAACTGAGTAATAGTAGGATATCCAATGCTAATTTATCTAAAATGATGACTACTAGCAAAGACTAAATATCACATGATTGATTCCATGACACTGAATTTAAAAATTCTAGTCTAGATTGATCCCTGTTAACAAGAATTCTTTGTTTCTCATTGAGTCTTTTTAATAGCGATCTGAAGTGAGAAAACGTGGATGGGATAGGAAGAGAAAGATCCATCCAAAAAGCTTGATACTTCCTGCAGGCCTCAGTATTTCCCTATTGAGAAGCTGTGATAAAACTGTTAGCAAAAAGAATCTGACATTTTATTACTGCTGAGTCAGGCAGAGTTTTCATGCCTTACCAAGCCATAGCAGGACAGAACAGCACTATGCAAACTGACCTACACATTACTCTGTGCACACAACACAAACCCACTTGAATTGCTAAAAGAGCAAAAAGAACTGGTACAGGAGTTTAGATATTCAAAACGAAAAATACTTTTTTAAAATTATGCTCTGACCTCTGCTTTGTAAGGGAGGCTATGGTTTTATTCCTGGTATTCTAGGGCTGTAGAGCTTGGTATTTGGCTAAGTTTACAGAAAGTACCTATCTTCATTAACATTAAAGAAAAATCTAAGTATTGAAGCCATTGAAAATACACCCTGTTTTATTATAGCCTAACTACACCAGACTGTTTATTATATACTATCAACATTATTGCTGGATGTAGCTGACCAAAATTTATAACAAGCTCTGTAATGCCTAACAAATAATAAATCACTGTTAGTATATTCTTGATAGGAGCTGAGAATTGTTTGTGGCAATCTGTGAAATTAATTCATTAACAGTACTTACTAGTGAAAGGATTGTTTACAAAATTAGTGATGGAGAACTCATATTGTCATCTACCTTTGGCTTCCAAAGAAAGAGTTTATTCCTAGGAAAGGCATATTTAGTCTGCACTGTCCTCATACTCACGCACAGTACTGTGGTCACAGTGTTCACTGTATATCTTTTTTCTACACCAAGTAAAAGAAGGAAATGTTATTAGCTTGTTTTAGTGAGGGGAACTGAGTCACCCAGATTATACAAGACATATCAAAAGTTTGTAGCAAGGAAGGCAATAATGGCCTGATAACTCAAGCTACTGCCATATGCACTGGATTTCCTAAACCCCCATAATTATTGTATGTACCTGTTCTGTACTTTCAGTTGTACTCCTTTGGCAAGGTGGTACCACCAGATGCTGTTTCTCTCTAAAATGAGGCAATGCCAGGTAATTCTAGATAGACAAAGAGGGGACATTTAATACAGCTTCATTTAGGAAATATTAATAAAAGCAGTTACCTGCAGCTTTTCCCTGGATTGTTCCCATTGAATACAATGACTACCACATTGCTTTACTGTATCTGCTCTTTTACACAGATTACTGGGTCTGCAAATTTGGTGTCCCTACTCCTAAAGCACATAAGGACCTATCACCAGGGAAGGAAAAAACATGAATTACAGGAGTGCATGCACTGGGGTCTCTCTACCTTTACATGCAAGACCACTATTAGAGATTAATTTGAACATGGATTTACATTATGGTTCAACAAATTTTGGGAAAAGGCTTTACAAAAAATACTTACAAATCGATTCAGTGGTAATATCACTCTACTAATTCTATGTTTTTCTTTAAATTTTGTATAACACTGGTTTATTAAATATTGATAGAATGATAAACATACAAGAATATTGAATTATGTTCAATCACACATGCTTATGGCAGTACAGGAAGAATTTTTAAACCTAAATGAATGGAATACAGACTCTGTTGTCATAGAATAGAGACTGTTGTCCAATAGGTATTTTGGTGCTATTATTTAAAGGACACTACCAGCAGCAAACTTAAAGCTTCATGGTTACTTGAAATGCAAATGAAAGACACTTTCCAAACAAGCCTGCAGTTTCTGGCATTAGCTTTCTACTAAGTCTGGAAAGCTGAAAGATTGACAATACCAGCATTATAGCTTGGGATTCAAAGAAAAAGGAAAATCTGCAATTTTGCTAGTCAAATATACAAATCTGATGTTAGCTCAGTCAGCACAGATCAAGTTTCATTACTTTCCTGGAAAGAAACACTCTTTTGGGAAAAATAATAGTTCTTTCAGTCGATTTTCACAAGCTGGGCCCAACAAAAAGAATTAAAAATAGCTAGATAAGACTGGTGACAGTAAAGTTTCTAACATAACAATAGGAGAGGCCACTCTGACTCATCAGCAAAGAAAAGATAACTGGAAATGGGAGATTAAAAGGCCACACTCAGTCCCACACAATTCCCAGACCTCTTAGTAACTCAATCTGAACAGTGTGAAAGCTAAATAAAGACATACCTAATTTTTTATATTAACCGAAGGAACTTGGTAAGATACAAACATAAATTAAATCTCAAAAAGGGATATTGTGTACAACATTCACATCCTTTAAATAAGAACAGCAAGTATATCTCAGGCCACAGAACTAATAGGCTCACACAGTACTTCCATCAATAATAATGAGTGATGCAGCTGCTGAAGAACTAAGTCATGTCATTTGGGGTTTTTTGTTTTGTTGAGTTTTGTGTGATGCAGCTCTGAAGTCCAGCTAAGAGATACGCTAACAAACATCTTCCTTAGCTGGCTAAAATATCAAAGGAAGTGTAGATACTGATATCCAGAAGGTCATAGAAATAACTTCATACCACTGTGTGATGCCCACACAGATTAAGAATACCCAAAGGCACAGGCAACACACTGAAGTGCATTGGTCTTGTCAGCAAGCCTAAGGGTAGATTAAAACCAGGAAAAGGAAGCAAGAAAAGAATCAGATGAATTTTAACCCTTACCCACTCTGACAAATTATTCAGCCCTTAGCACTTCTAGCGATCATCCAGGAAATCAGAAAAATAAACTATCTGTGTGAAAGAATACATACCAATGTCTGCCCCGCTGCTATGGTCACTCTTTCTAGTTCAAATACCAGGAAGACGCTACCAAAAGACTCTACCAAAAAAGACTACCAGTGGGGAGAACACAATTTGAAAGGAAAAACTTATGCTAAATAAAAACAACAAAAACCTCTCAAAAATCAACAAAACCTCCCCAAAATCAACAAACCAGAAATACCTTAAGCGAACCACATTAGTGAAAGTTAGAGTGAAGTAAACACTGTAACTTTCCTCCTTTCTGCTACATTAGCTGAGCTGTTCCCATCCTGAACTGGGGAGGTACCGTGGTCACAAGGAACCTAGACATGGAGAAACCAGGACGACAAAGGGAAACAAAACTGGTGCAGGAAGGGAGGTTCCTAGGATAAGAACAAACAGCCTTAGTCTTCACTCCAAAAAAGTGGACCAAACAGGACAAATATCCACTTGTAAAAACGAAACAAACCCAAGGAACTTAGATGCAAACTGCAATAAAAAGCTCAAAGGACTGCATCTTGTCTGAAGAAGGACATTCAAGTGACAGCAGCAATTGTTTCATAGTCTGCAATGATCAGTAGGTCTAAGGTTGCCCAAAAAAGGTTTAATTCCTTTGCATTTTTTAGAAGCCCACCTGGGTACCCTCTGGGACTATGGCTGTCATGGCAGGAAGCTATAGGCCCAGGTGGCTGGGACAGATTCAGGATGTTTTTAAAATGGTAGGAAAAAACAGACTAGGAGAGGCTGCATTTTCCAGGCCCAACAGTGGGAAATATTTAGTTAGGATATTTTTATGCTAACAGCAGAAGACACCAACATGGAACATTCATACTGGTTTTTCTTTCTCCTACTAGAGCTTTATGGCACCCAGTTGCAGTCTAAAACAGAGAATGACAATGGTACAGCTGGACAAACCATGCTTCTAGAAATGTACATGTTTGGAAAACCCAGCCTCCAGAAATCTTTCAAGAGCTCTACAAAACCTTCTGCTTCCTCCACCAAGAGAATGAAGACTTCCTCTTTCAGCACCTTTCACAAAGTCTCATATTCCACGGTTTCAGCTCAAAAACCCTCTCCCAAAACAACAAACCCCAAACCCCACAAGCACCAACACTAAAAAACTCCACAGAACAAATGCTCATGTCGCCTGTGATTTACAGACACTGCTCCCAGCCTTTCACTGACCACCTCTCTCAGAGAATTCTCAGTTTTGGAAACCCATTGTGACAGAAGAAAAACAAAATAAAGTAAGGTGCTGCAATGTTCTGTTCGCCACATTAAAAACTATTCCTGATATAAAATCCTCAAATAAGGCATACAAGAATCCCATCTCCAGAGCAAATCCTCATTACTCTACAGTGAGCTTGTATTGTGGAAACTGACATGTCTCAGATGATGCTCTAATAATAAAGGGCAGGGCGTCAAATTCACAATGCAAGCTTATATGTGTTCAGGTGAACAGGTCTTTGGTGTCATTTTGTTAATTTTACAAAATACATTTTAATCCTCACACTTCAGTGATTATTAAGCCTCATGTCACATCAGTTTTTTCCAGCTTTAAAAATGTAAAAAGATAAATCTAACACTTTCTTGTCTTCTAAAACACATTCTTCAACATTCCCATTTAATTTCAGTGCCATACTGACAGTCTTATATTATCATAACTGGTTTTCTTGGATTAAATGTAATATTTTCAAGGAGCATTCTTGAAGACAGATTCTTTTATTTTCCTAGCCTTCCTCCCATCTCCACCATTATTTTTAGAATAATAGACCTGACAAGATAGCAAACCTAACCTGGGATTTTGAGGGGGAGGAATTAGGGTGATGGGTTTTTTTTCCCCCCCACATCTCCTGAAAGCTGGTACTTGTCCGATTCAGGTTTATTTTCAGCTTCTCAGCAAGAGATATGCCAGTTCCTGTTTCTGTTGGTGCTTTAAGTGCTTTTGGCTTCTTACTGCGAAGTAATTCCTACATCTTTACTGGACAGCCACCTTATGCCCTTTGTGGGAGCCTGCTTTCACTCACCTGCAGCCCTTGCATCCAGTCTAGTCCAAAACCAGGCTGCTGTCTCAATCTGTCAATTTTAAAGTTTATGTTCAAGGACTTTAAAAAGCCCCAAGAAAATTGACATCACTAGCTGAAAGAGTAGAGGGCCAAAGAAAACTCTCAACTTCCAATTCATACAAGAGTGATTATTCTAGAATGCTTTCACATGAAAATTGACATTGCAATGTTTCCTTTCAAGGCGTGAGCTTCTAAAATGGAAGCACACTATTATTGGCAGAATAAATGATTTCTAGTCCTAAGATACAGTATTGTTGAAAGCCCATCTTTCTGGTAAGTGTAATTGTTTCAGAAATTGTTACACTTGATATGATTATAGAAATAGATTGTTAAATTCACCACAGAGTAGAAGAAATTTTCCATCTTTTGATAGATTTTCGGTTGACTCAGCAGCACCTCTTATAGTGACTTCCAGTTTGGGACACATCTTTATTTTCAAACCAGATGAAAAAATGCTTTCTCAAAAATAAAGCAGGTCACAAGATACAGCAATTACTTTTAAAATATTAGAGAACACACTTTTTCACACAATATACATGGTACAGTTTCATTTTGCGACTTTCAACATTCACAGTAAAACACTTTTTCAAATAATCTAAGTGCACCTCAGAGCCACCAAGTGCCAGTTAATTTTGTTCTGCAGAAATGTAAGACACCTAAAGCCAGATGAGGTCCTCTCTCTGTGTTCAGACTTGCCCAAGCACTCCTGCACTACATCAGTGCTGAAAGAGGTTTCTCGGAAAGCTTAAAGCTTCAGCTTTGATCAGTTCCAACTGAAGCTCTATACTAAGGAACAAACACAAAGCTCCTGGGCTCTGCAGCTGCAGGACAAGACACTGATCATCAGGATAGCTTGTATGGTGAAGATGCCATAATGCCCTTTAGGTTCAGGACATCTGTGTTTTAGGTAAGACTTTCCTCTTCAGACAGATTGTCCTGAATGTTTACAGTCACTTAGATTTGTGGAGAAGCAACTGTGAGGAGACCAGTTGGCTTGATCTTGTTGATGCCTCCATCTAGGATGCAGACCCTTGGGTACTTGTTCTTCACTAGATGAGCTGCAAACTGAAACAAACGTATCATTAGCCCACTGCATATCATAGTCCTTAAATCACAATAACTTTGTGTTAAGTAAGGCAAATTAAACAAAAAATATCAGACCCTTGACACTCTTTTTTTGCACCAACTAGTCCAACACAGGAGCCCAGGCTAGTGTGTTGAAACCGTTGGGATGAATTTTGTGGTCATGAAAGTGTCACTCTAGTAACTTTGAACTTTATTTATCTCTGCTTAGGCAGGATTTTACCTCATTCTAAAAGGACTGTTTAATCTCAGAGCAATCACTGGAGCTTCTCTCAAAGCATGAACTAACACATATTTTCCTGTGCATGAATCTAACTCCCAGCTGTTTCCCATGGGTTCTCAAGTGTACAAGCATCACAGTTTGAAGGTATAGTCATTTGCTTACCCTGTCAAACTTGTCCAATGTGACTCCATCTCTCAGATGCCAGATATGAATTTGGGGTCTATAATCTTATCTGCCCACAGGAAGGTTAAATAGTGCAAGCAGGTAAACCCCCACCACTGAAAGCCTCTCTCCTCAACTAGTTCATGCCATAAACCAAACACACCAATTACCACTTTCCACATAATAACTTTGTGAAACATTATTACACTGACAAAGATACTTTGTATATCAAAATAAGTATAATTAAAAAAAAGAAAATTTTGTTTCAGAATACTAAAACTCAACCGAAAAGAACAATATTTTGTGCATTGCAGGTCAAACTTGCCTTCTAGATACTGACTACAATGCATTAAAAAGCAAGCACCAAAACAGAATAACCAGTGAGAAACTAATAGTTTTACTTAATTTCCAATAGCTGTGATAGATTGCTCTGCCATCCCAGTCTTTGAGACTGCTGCTTTAAACTTGGCTGTCAAATCGGAAACCATTTGTAAAATCACTGAGTGCTTCCAATGGGCTATGTAAAAAATTTGCTTTCCCCTTTTTGACTCTTTAAAATAATTAGTGATACTATTTGAGAACCTGTGCAAGTGTGATGTCCAGATAGCTAACTCTGCACAAACAACTAAATTACCAACTCAAGAACAGCTGGGGGCACCCCAATCAAACTCAGAACATGGGATTTCTTTTTTCATTCCCTTTCCTCCTAATTACCTGTTATAGTGTAACAGATACTGAGGCGGAACAAGATGTACTACATGATTACCTGATCAAGTACAAGTGCTGAAATAATCTCTTTAACAAGTCAGAGTTCATAGTAGCAAAGTTTTAAACTTCCATAGCCAGAACCTTTGCATCACTCAGAAGGTATTTTATATATGCAAGGAACTGACTTCTGCCCACTTATGTGTAAAACATAGCTACTGCATTCCTTTCTCTGTGTTTTAGGATGGATTTAACCAGGGAGTGGGCAACTAGTACATGATCTGTAACCATTGAGAACTTGTTGAAGCAGAGTAATAGGTCACTCTAGACATTATGGCTGTTAAATTTGTTTCAGGTAGTTGCCCAGGGAAGACCAAAAGGAAGTTCAATCATCTCTTTCCCTGTTAGTTTGAGTTATTCAGTACAGGAGTCAAAGAACCAACTAAAAAAATCCCCGCAATCAAGCAATCAAAGCAGCTGACAGTAAACTTACACCATATGTGGATGTCAGCTTTCATGGGCAAAGTAAATGCCATGCTTTTAGAAAGGTTCTGGGGCACACAGGTGGTGTAATATGCACAGACACATCACTAAGAGAGTCCTAATACCTCTTGCTATAATCACAATCCATAAAGATGCGGTGTATAGTAGAACAGAGATAAAGATAGCACTCAGCTGTGCATACCATGAACTACAAAAATAGTTTATATTCCTAGTGAAATACTCCTACCAGACATCTCTACTTCACATGGACATATCTGTCACCTCACAGTGCTCTCCACCTGTGACTAATGGACAGTGCTGTCCATTAGTCACAGGTGGAGTGACTGCTCAGAGCCAGCAGAAATGAAAAATGGCAACAAGCGTTCAGGCTGGCAGGAAGCACCATATTATTTCCTGAGTACACTGTCCCATGTGTCAACTGAGATGTTCCACTCTCTGACTACTGATAACTTTAAAATGCTGATAATAAATGGTAAACTCTGCTCCAAGTGTTTTGAATGCCCTAACCCTAATATAACTACCATTCAATGTAATCTTAAAAGAGAATACACAAACAAATGCCTTGTACTCGGGATTTGAGCATAAGGCCTGTGTCCCACTGTATTTTAGAACTGCTTTAGTAACCAAGGTATGTAAAAGTAATTTTCTGCATATGATGGGGTTACTTTAAAACCTTATAGTGATGAATTTGTCATTTCTTGCAGGGCCTCTGGGAAGAAAGCACTGCAAAATCTGGGGCTGGTGGCAAATGATGGGCAGAAAGCACAAGAGCACAAGATGATATACCATAAGATGAATTTCCTATTTTTTTTTTAAGTTGCCACAAAAGTGTTCGCTGTTGTCTGCCTAGTTTCAGTGAGAAATACTGCAAATACAGTTCAAAATATTGCAGCTGAACATCCAGCCAGGGAAAAACCACTGAGCAGGAAATGTCCTACTATCAGTATCTCACTACTGTTGGGAATTAGCTGCGAGTCAGGGGCCTAGAGGCACATTGACATAAGCTGAGAATTGCCATCCAACTCCCAATATCAGCCTCCAAGAGCTTTGCACGTACGTCTGCCCAGGCAATGCACAGGAGACTCCAGGTTTATGTCACATGGCAACAGGACTTGATCCGATTAAAGACATTCCTAGTTTTACCTTCAGCCTTCCTCCATTTTTTCACCGAAAGTAGAAATAGTAACTTTTGGTAAAGCATAGACTTAGAAATAGCCTCTTACTAGCATAGCAGTCTTCCTTATTAAAAGTTTGACTTTTCATAGTTCTGTTCCTCTGTATATGTCTGTGCCACCCTGTCCTAGACAGAGCAGCCTGTCTGTCGCAGACAAGAACATGTTTCTGAAATGTTCCAACACCACCTGGTATCTTGCCTTGCCAAAATACACTCTATGAAGCCAGTATTTTCAAAACACAGGGGAGTGTTATTTCTGGTGTATGCATGGATGGAGGGGCATGAGAGGAAGGACTATTGGAAACAGCTACATAGATTTTCTCCCCAGTCTGACCCTCACTTATGCCAAATATCAGCAGACTGAATCCAAGAAATAAAGACTAGAAAAAAAAGTTTCCTAAAAAGCTGAAAAGAAAGGTAAAATCAGTGATCAAAAATGCAAAATTTCATGCATCAAAAAAATCCCAAGATGCTCTTCTGAATGAATGCTCCAGACTTTCTCCAACAGAAACTGCCATCCTGGAATGCATACAGGGGCTCTGTTTCCTTTATAACTGCAATCATAAAGTGTCAACTAGAAGTTTACTAACAGGCACCTGAATATGTAATTTGTAGTTTATTAAATAATCCAATTTACAAAGGTGCTGTTAAGACTGAAAATAACATGGTGAAGAGACATGGGTTACATCATCCTTAGCAATACGTAAAGCACCTACATTTTAAAGAGAGATGTATTGAACCATAAAAAGGTAGTGTACAATTGAATTTCCACTATATAGAAATCTATTTCTGTAAATAGAAATAAACTGTCCTTTATTATATGATTAAACTTTCTCAAATTTATCAAATGTTTGTGTTGACATAACTTCTGAAATACATCTTTCCCCATACCACCAATGGATCACACTCCTCTGTAATGTTTTTGTTTTCATTTAGACAAGAATACTCGGGGGAAATGGGAGTTGTTCCTATCTGAGGAAAGGCTTCAAGGGATCCTGCTACAAGACTTTAAGCTTTTTACTTTCTGCTTCAGGTTGTCTTTCCTCAAAAAGAGATTCTCAAGTTCACTTGCTGTGTTTTCCCTGGTTGCATCTAATGTTTAAACTCAACTTCCAAATTGAAATTCTTCTTGCTGCTTTCACAGCAAATATTACATATGAAAGGATGA
The DNA here is from genome assembly GCA_013397815.1 of Aleadryas rufinucha. Lineage (NCBI taxonomy): Eukaryota > Metazoa > Chordata > Aves > Passeriformes > Aleadryas > Aleadryas rufinucha. The sequence continues at coordinate 93,179 of VZTH01018247.1, forward strand.
ATATGTGAGAAACCTGTTTAATGACTACTATATGAGGACTTCACTGAAGACTTTGGAAACACAGTTCCTCTATTAAGTAATGCATCCATCAGTTCCAGATAAAACATCCTTCTTGGTGAGCACAACTATGCCAGGAAGTTGCAATTTGCATTTGAAAGTAGTCATTTAAGACTCTTAATGCAGATACAAAAATCCAGGCTTTCAAAGACAGACAAGATCACAGCAAATTCATACCAAAATTTGGGCAAATATTAAACATTTTATCCTATCTTGGTGATGCTCTCAATATAAATAGCATAACAGGACTGCTCCTTTAAGCACCACCAAGAACCTTAATGATCTGCACATTGGAGAATTTATCAAAATGTTTCTACTACCCTGTTCCAAGCAGCAAAATAACAGCTTTCAAGTGCTGCATGTCTTATGCCAGGCACGTCACGTTTTCAGACCGTCTACAGCACAGAGTCTAAGAACACAACAGATTGAGCAGCCCCACTCCCAGCACCCTTTGGGCCAGTCACGAGGGTTGCTATGTACACATTATTCACTTTCACAGACATTCTTGTGACAGGCTTTAATTAAAGGGCACACTGGGAGGGAAGGAGGAGTAATATACTGCACCAGAATACCAGAAAAGATTGCTGTGACAAGTGTTACCATGGTATAAATATTAACAGCATACTCTGAAAGAGTCAGAAGAAAAACAGAAGCTGGAGGAGAAATATCAACCAAATTTTGTAGTCTTCATTCATTGCCACAAGATTATTTCTAGTTTTCCACTTGCAAACGCATGCTACACAAACCTCTCAGGAACTGCAGTATATTTTGCTGTGTGATTTCAGTCCAAGAGCTCACCTACACCTCTCTGAAAGCTCAACAGTCAAAGTGATCAGTCTGCAACTTTTTTACCAACACTCTCCATATGCCAGAACACAGATCCAGTACACAAGATTATTTTTAGTCAGCTACTTCTTATATTAAAGAGTTGCAGATAAATGAAACGACACTTTAACACCATGGAAAAGATAGGAACCTAAAACCTCCCATATCAACAAAACAGTGCCTAGTTGTTAGTTGTAGTATTACCATAAACTGAATGGAAGTAAAAAAAAAAACACAGAAAGGACAACTTGATGCAAACACATACTAGGGGGTGGGAGGGGTGGAACATAGAACCAACTGCTGTAACAAGATCAAGGGAAAATTCTCTACAAGTAGATCTGGTCAAACGGGAACACTTTCCATTCCATCAGTACAAAAACACAGCAGTAACTTAAAGGACATACATGCAAAGATTTGAAAATAAGCCTACACAAACAGGCATGTGATAGCTGGTTTCGGAATAAGTTTTACTGAGAATGAAAGTAAGAGTAAACAGTCAAATTTCTTCAAGTAATAAATTTTAAAACCTGTATTTGAAATTTTCCACCCAGAAATTATATACGTTAAAAAAATACCCAGCTGAAAGTGAGCACTTGAAAATTAAAGTCAGTTGCCAAGGCTTAGCTGTTGTAACACAGCTAATTTCTACTGACCAAAATAAATGCAGTGCACACATTACAGTTGAATGGAATGTAAAATGAAAATGCAGAAAGAAAAGTATTCTATTTTTCACTCAACAGAAAATAAAAAAGCTGCTAGTGAACAGAAATACATGATTTTGAAAAGAGGCATAACAACTGGCTTGGATACAAAAAGAGAAAGTATGAGTCTTTGAAAGATTCTACCTCCTTGCCCCAAGTCTAAGGCTTGCCCTAGGTCTTGAAAAATGGTCAAAGAAGTACTTGAGAGTGAAAAACATTTCTTTGTGATTTGCAGTGCTTTTTGCCAACACTACTCAAACTGCAAGTTTTGTCCAGTTTCTCCTCAAACTCTACTCAAACCCTCCTGCAGCAGTCAGTCAGTCAGTCAGTCAGTCAGTCAGTCAGTTCTCTTCACAGGCCGGTTCAGATACAGTTTAGAGAAAAGCAAAACAGCATTGCTCCAGACAAGCAGGACGGATATTCTTAACTGCCAAATTCACCAACACCATTCTAGCTGGTATATCCTTACACAAGGTCCTGAACTTACAACACATATTTATAGTTCATTACTATCTCCATTTCAGTTATCAGTGCTTCCGATTCTCTGAACTGGAATACCAGGAAACACAAAACACTGTCTCAGAGCTGAGAAACAGCCCCAGAAAGTGAAAATTCTATGTTATAATGCAATGGCTCTGGGCAACATGGATACAACCTAATCCAAGCTCCATCAAGGACAAGAGTACTCTTTCAGAGGTGCAGTCCAGGAGGAGTATAACCCCAGCCAAGACAGATGTCTGGAGAAACTCTGGAGCCTGACACTCCCAAGATTCAGGTTAACCATCCTCTCATCTTTCCTGTCCTTAGAGATTTCCCAGATGATTGAAAAGAGTTGACATCCTGCTTGCCAGCATCTCTCAGACATATTTTCATAGGTAAAGCCAAGGACTCCACGATTCCTCATTCCAGAAGCATCCAAACCTCTGTGTAGTAAGGCACACAGACAGGCCAAACAGCACCTACATCAAATGAACAACTAAAATTTTCAATGACTGCTACCATCAGTCTCAGTAAAAATTAAAAAAGAGAACCTAGTTTGGAGTTTTAGAATTAGCCTGTTTTCCATGGCACTTACTTCAGAGGAGTAAAAGGAACGCTCAAATTCTGCTCCTAAGATCCATCTTGCATTTTCCCCCTTCCTATTTCATACCTGGCTGGAACAGTGAGAGATTTAGGTCATCACTGCTGTACCTGAGGTATTCAATGCACATGAACCAAAGCCAGGGTGAGGGGCAGAATTACAACAGCACAACAACTCCTGGCTGGCAGCCCAAGTGTCTCTCTCAGGCTGTGTGAAGAGCAGGTACTGGCAACAGCAGCTGGGCTGCTTTCTCTCCATGAAGGAAAGCATGCATACATTACACATGTTACCATAATAAAAAGGGCTAAATGCATGGAATAAAATAATGAAGACTTAACCACGTATTGGGGAAAGTTACAATCAGGACTGTTGCTGATTAACTAAAACCTTTCAAACTTTTCAAAATACAAGCTTAATCTCTTCCTCTTTAAAGGCAACAAGGAGGCTCTGATGATTCCAGTAGCCTCTGAGTCTGAATGCGGATGGGAGGATGGGACCTTAACAAAACAAACATGAAAGAGCCATTCTGGGAATCAGAGGGGCCCCTCCATCCCTACAAAGAGAAGGATTTTCATTCCAATTGTTCAGTCGCTTTTCTGCAGAAACTATTTACAAAGAAACAGTCTACAAGATGTATAGTGGAAACATCTCCAGAAGTTTATTGTCTAATTTCTATTTACTCACACTCCACAAGTTTTATTAGGCCCTTCCAACTAAATATATTTGTCTTTAGAAGCACAAATGCACCTGTCCTTCAGTATTCTATGCAATACCTAATCTTCAGATCACCCTATGAAGTTTCATAGGTATCCATTTGTAGTTTTAAGACAAGTTTATAACAGAAGAAATCATGCAAGGACTTGCTTCTCTGGCAAGGGGTTTTTAAAAGGCCTGAGGAAGATGATCATAAAATCACACAAATTCTGTAGTAACCAGACACTGTAACCTATGTGTCTCAGTCTTCAAACAAGAAGAAATGCATTTCTGATAAGTGTGCTGGGAGAGAGAAAATGTTATGTTTTGTCATATAGAAAAAAAATTTCTTTCTTCCAAGCTAAGAATATGTTATACAAAAAGAATTTTGAATTTGACCCTCTCCCTCTTGCCTTGAAAACGGTCAGAAAGATCTCATGGAAAATCAGAACTTCTTGTCTTCATTTTGGAGATGAGTCATGTATTTTATCTATTAGCTATTGTGATGCAATAAGAATGACTACTTTGCTTCAGTAACTTGTAGAAGTTGCCTAGACAATATATTTATAGCAGCATAACTTATCTAGACAAAAAGTAATCAATGTAACAATTAGGATTTACAATTTAGAATATATTTCCCAGCTATAAAGCCAGTTTTTTTAAGTTTTGACTTACAGCCTATCTTTTTCCAAGCAAAATATAAATAAGTTGCTAATTATAAAACAGATTAACGTGTCCTGCATATTTTATTCTGTTATAGCATTTAGCTGACAATAAAGCACATATATTAAACTGGGGGAAACACATATTTATTAAACAACCATGTGACAGAAGTAGAAGTGTGCCACTGTCAAAATTAAGTTGCTAGAGAATGATTTAGTGTCAGGTAAGGTATTTCTCCTGTTCTAAATTCAGTCAGCATTGCAGTAATATAGGCAAAAGTTTGAAATGGAAACAGATAATGGCTTAGCACCTCAAAGCTGACTGAAGGAGGGAAGATGAAGTAATGTCACTTTTCCATAAAAACTCCCAAAATAATCCTTGCCCTAAATATGCATAGCTATTATCCACCTTTTTACTTGCTGCATCTCTGACTTTGAAAGTGACAAAAATCAGGAGACACTTTATTTGTCCTGGACCAAAAAAGAAGCTACAGTTGAACACCTATTGCCTATTTAACTATTATATTCCCAACTGTAACAATCCCTTGTCTATAATGGAATTTACAACTACAAATCTTGTCTATTGAGGTGGGAAAGGGGAATTCAATTCACTTAGGAGATGCTGCCACTTAACATATCCAAAAGTTACATATAAAAATAGAATCTGGTTGATGAACTCTAGCATAATGCCTTTTATGTGGAGGTTTCCTGCTGTTTTCAGAGACAAGTATCTGCTCTGTTAACAAGTGCCCAGAAAAACCTAGAAGAAAGGCTGGCACCATGAGAAGCAGCCTAAAGGAAGGAATATTCTCCAGAGAAGTGTGAGACAAACACCATCACAAGATACCCTTTTTACAATATTTTTATGCTGCTAATGGTGCATTCAGTAAGGTTCTTGTCCATCAGCCAATATATTAATTTAACTTCTAGGGTTAGTAGCATCAATGGCTTATCATGCAGGATTACCATGTTTTAATTCCATCCTAAGGAAGTGTTCAACTAGAGGCAGAGCTGTCATATCCAGAGGCGCTATGAGACATTGCCGGCTTCCCTATCCTCTTGCTGGAACAGTGCTGTGGTGAAGTTTTCAGTTTTCCCTCTCACATCTCAAATTCCAGACAGCATTTTCTTTCCAATTTAAATTTTTTATCATCTAGCACCAAATCAAATGCAAAAAATAGAAACAGAAATGAGGTGTAAAAAGACTTTCTACGGGTCTGTTCAGTATACTTCATTTTGCTTTTAAAATTATTTTTAAGTGACGCCAAGTAGGCTGCTCATAGGAAGCATAATTGACAGATTCAAAACTACAAACAGCCCCATATACAATTAGCCTTTTTTCACACTTAGCCCTGCCTCTCAGTCCTATATAAATTTAAACTGAACATATAACACTGCCAATCTCCTAATTTTTAGTGGAGTAAATATCAGTGAACACTTCTGAAGAATTCTCCTTTATGGCAGAGGGTACAATTTTTGGCTCATCCCATTTAATCTGGAAATACATACCTCTGTTTAGAAAAAATACATTTTAAGTTGAGCATCTTATAATGTGGACAAAAACTGGTTTTGCTTCCACGCATTCACTTCAAAAATTTTTTCCTATGATTAGATTACCTAGTAAAATTTAAAAAGTAATAACTATTGTTCTTGACAAGCCTTGAGCTATGTAGCTTGGCCATAAAGAGTGGCAGACAGTTCTATGCAGCCATGTAGAGTAAAACTGAAACTGATCTTAAAAAATTACCCACAAAAGAAAAAGTTTTACCAATACAGTCAAATCGAAGCCAGTTTTATATGTATTTTAAGGGTGTGATAGAAGTGGTGAGTCCCTACCCGTATTTAGGCTTTAGTATTTAATTAATTTCTGGTCAAACTGGTCAATCCAGTATTTTGTTGCTATTTAAAGCTCAAACCTCTTTAGTTAGGATTTCAAGAACTCTAAAAGCAAATCAAGAGGCAAAGCAGCATTTCTCCTTTATGGAAAGCTATAATATTGACAATTCTGTGTCAACATTGTCTTGGCTGCATAAAAACCGAGTTTAGAGGATAAGACAGCACCTCTCACGTGACTGAAGTACTTGCACTCACTAAGTACACTGCAAGACTTCTTTAGCTGCACAGCAAAGGAAACATTTCATGTTCATTTCAAAAATTTTGAAACACTTTAAAAAACTATCTAATTTTGCATCAGAATTGTCTCTCAAATACAGGAGAAAATGGTATCTTCTTGGCTTCAGTGGAATCGACAATCCACACTGTACTTTCCATTCCTGGAAATTTATTACAAGTTGTTTCTTCTCTCTGAGTTCCTTTGTTTCAGACAAAACATTTCTGACTGGTTGTGAAAAACAACTGCCAGAAAATGGCTTGGTAGAGTGTGGAATATGTTCTATAAAGACACTCATAGTGTTCATAGTGAACACCAAAGAACTAACTTTTTCCTGTTCTTAATCCTCAGGAGTTTAGTGAATGGTTAGGCTCTTCCTGAGATAAATTTGCATGTTTGGTAATTTAAAATGTAATTGTTGAAAGCAGCTGCATAATCCACATAAAGCATCATTTAAATCATCTCCATTTTGCTCTGAGCATTTTATGCATTTTGCATTTGTTCTTTTGAGAGGAGATTTATGCATTCAGCATTTAGTGAGGAATTGTGATTATTCAAGTGGTCTGATTTCATGCTGAAATATCTATCATGAACTTACCCGGATTCACACATAAACCTAGATACTCACTACTGAAACTATGTGAGAGATGGTTTACAGTCTCTTTCATGCCATCTCTGTTACTATTTAAGAAACTTGATACATATCACAAGTTAATTTTCTAAATGATGAAATGCAGGTTAATGAAAGGGATTTCTCCCTCCACTTACAACTCCCTATAGGTATTAAAATCAACATCATGTATTGTGCTGATGCTGCTGCTGTTCCTCACATGAAGACCTTTAAATGATTCACAGCCCTCCTTGTCATATCAAGGTTACAGTTCATGTCCTTTGTGTAAACAGGCTTAAGAAATGGGTGAACTAAAGGTAAACCATAATTAAGAGTGTGTCTGAAAAAAAAATAAAAGATAACCTTCCTTCATCTGAGAGAAGTATAGTGAAAGAAATAGTTATGTACTTTTACTTGTTACTCCGGAGGTTCTCAACAGCATCAAATATTTAATTATAGAAAAGAATAGGCAAGTTTGAATATTCTCCGTGTCTAGTTAAAGGCACTGACAATAAATATATCATACAAAAGTTACCAGTAAGGATCATTCTCCTCTTCTCCAAGCACAACTGCAGGAACAAGTGATTCTAAAAAATTGGGCAATACATTGTTTTTTACTAGTAGGAATATGAATTATACCTTATTTCCTTTGTACTTCGTAACGTTTCTGTCCTCATCCAACTTACCTTACGTGTCCTTCCTAACACCACAAAAAGTAAATGCAAGCCAATTTTGAAAGCTCTTACTGATGCACATTAGAAGTGCCAATGTCACTTCTCTGACATGACAAAAATAAAGATTTTAAAGCTGAAGAAGATAATGTCAAGCAATTTCATTTCAAAACATCAACCTTCTCAGATGTAGACCATTTGAAGGGAAATGTCTTTGTCTAGAAGCAGAAACAAGCAACAACAAAAACATTACTCCAGATCCTGTCATCACACACAAATTTCTAATCTGTATTTTCCAGATGCTAGCATCTGGAAATTTTATTCTACTACTGCCAGTATGCATGCTATTGCTGTATCTCTAAGGATAAAAATATACATTATAGCAATATACTTACAGCAGCTGTGTTCTTCACTGCATTTCCTACAATCACCACAACTCTTCCTTTAAAGCTCTGAAGTGTGGCAGTTGCTGGGCACTGGATGAGATCCCCTTCTGCAGTAAATGCTGATGCAAAAGGGACATTGATGCTGCCAGAAATGTGGCCACGGTTAAAGCTTAGGATGATCAGTTAAGGAGGTCTGAAAGGCAGAGAAACCTGAGGTACATGAATAACTGTAGGAGGAACCTGCTCTTCATCCTGGCTGTCATGATACAACACCATTGGTCTTTTGTGATAGAATATTTTGACAAACCTCATTTACTCTTTACTCATATGGAGAAAAACCTTCTGACACTACATATGAAAGAAAGGACAGAATGAAGAGCTGTTTGGTTCAAAATGGACACAGCACAGCACTACAGAAAATGATCTGCTAAATTAAACCCCCAGTGCTAAAGAGCCAATATCCCCAGTATACCTAATTTTGTGGATTTCACTTCAACTCCAGTCTGCTAACAGCAGCCAAATATCAAGAAGCAGCTGGAGCACCTCTTCTAGAGGCATTTTATGCAAAAGGAATGAAGTACTCAAAATGAGAATCAAATCTAAACAGGGATTATTGGGAAATGTCCTCCAACTTCCTGTCAACCCCTACAAGTCCTCTACAATTTTGATCGAAATTGAAATTCTGATGTATATGACCTCAGATTCCCAGACAGTGAGCACCATGTGTATTACCTGAGTTCCACTAACAGCAAGTGTGTAATGGGTATTGAAAAGCAAACAACTCTAAGACACCATAGTTAGCTGTCCTTCAGTTTCAGAGGATGATCATTAACAAGATTTTATAAACAAATATTGAATGTGAAAGTCTCTTAAATAAAAATTAAGTTGGACTTCCACTACCCAGCTTTTTATGAATTTGAAAATCTACCATGACCTTGACAAAACTCTGAATTACTTTCATAGATTGTACACACATGCCTGGAATATTCCCCTTCCCCAGCTATATGGAAAAACAGCTTTGAAGAGATGGGAAATAGCAAAGTTCTGCAAAAATATACACAATGTCAAATATTAAGATTAGTCACTCTATTCCTGTACTTGCAGAAAGCTAGTTAAATTTATAATTAAATCCCAGAATCCTATTAAATAAAGGAGCAGCCTTACATGGAGGTAAGATTTAATAGACTTAGCTTAATACTAGCATTCGTTTCTCATTACTTATGTAACAATTTTAGTTTTATGATCATCATTGTTATAGTGTGGGAAAAACATGGCTATATAAAAACATTTGAAAGAACAAAAGATGATCATGTATCATTCATTAATGTTGTCAGTTTGTTTATATTTTGAATGGGAAAATTATATCCCTCCTTCACTCATATGTGCCAGTCCCCTTTCCCAACCCCATTTATAACCACATAACTCCCACTGCTATTGATCAGGTTCTGAAATGATCATCATTTAAGACAGAAAATAACTTTGGACAAATTTAGTTACTTAAACTACTGAGTACACTTAGCTGCTCAGAGAAACATGACCTAGACTTTAAAAAAAGTTCTAAATGCTAAGACAATTAACAAAAAGGCCAAGATTTTGTGCTACAGACTGAGAGACCATAAGTATGCAGCTATAACTTTCAAAACATGAATGGTAGGCTGCCAATATATCTGCTAACGTGCTTAATGAAATAAGCCTTAGAAGAATTGCTGGCCAACTGAAACAGTGCTTTGTGTATAATATTAGAAAGCCTCCTGTTACAAAGCTGTCCACTGGGAAAGAGGGCTGGTAGCTCTTGGCCTTGCAATGTGAGATTCATTACAAAACTATCCCTCAGCTTTCATGTGGGTCCTATTATGAAATATGAAGCATGTTTGATACTTGTTGGAAGTCCTCTCATGCTTTTCTCAAAGCACTTAGAAAACAAAGTGATAGTGAAGTTTAGCATGACAGGCATATATGGTGAAAAAGACTAAAACCAAAATATACAAAATGATCATATTTTTGCAACACCTCACAGTGGTCTGTCACATTTTAAAACACACACCACAGAAACATACAGACAGTCTGGTTCTGTCCTAGTTTCTTGAAATTTTGTGATAATCACAAAGCCTGTTTCCTTATTGCAAGAATGAACAGGACACCGAACGTAGTATTCTTATGGCTTCCCACATATATTCACAACTGCTAACAGTTTAACAGCTTTCCACACACCAGATATTTTCTTCTGCAACTGACGTACAAACCAATACACTCAACGGCAATTTTACAACCTACCAGGCTGCCTTTTTAATTACACTTCCTACCTTTTAATACCAGATGGATGTTAGGATTTCAGTCCACCCATTATTTAAAGGGCAAGACATTTTAGTCTACCATAAACTTCAAACATACCAAAACATCATCAGAAGTGACTAAAGTGCACTATTCAAGCTAATGGAGATTTCCTGTCTCCAGGATGGCTCCTCACCCAAGAAACAGAAATAAAAAGCCTGATTAAGAAATTCATACTATGATAAACAGCCTCATAAACCCACTTAATTGACAGAAGTCAAATGATTTTGAAATAATTGAAATTTTGAATCTAGTCTGCTAGAGTAGAATAGGATCAATATAACAGTAGAGTAGAACCTATTATCAAGGTAGTAGAAAAGCTATAGAAACATTAAAGCAAACAACTTGCCTTTCATCCTGACTACAGGATGATTAATGAATTTCTAAATAAATCCATTACCCTACACAGATAATAGCCTTTCACTGCAATGATTGTAGTCTAGGCATTTTATATTACTTGCTTTCCTCCTGCCTTCTCCTTGGTGATTTCTAGGAAGTAACTTTAGTAAGACAATGATGCATGTAGAAATAGAAACATAATTTAACTCAGTAGTATCGAAGCTTTCTATGCAGTAACAATAACCTTTCATAGCTTTTACTTCCAGAGACTTCTCTTCTAAATTGGAGTCTAAAAGCATTCTCTCTTGATGAAGGAATTCTCTCTCAAAAAAACCCTGTGTTTTTACTGTTATCTGAGTAATAAGGACCTCATTTCCAACAATCTAGATCCAAGAGTAAAAAAAAAACAAACACTGGAGACCAGAAAAAAAGGAGTCAAACTACTCAGACACACGAATATCTACTTAATTAGAATCCTTAACTGATGCATGAAAATAATAAATGCAAGCAAAAGAAAAATTACCTTTTTTGTATTCCTTTGACCATTCTGTTTTATCTACACATCAGATCACATTAAGGGTTCAAGTTTGGCATACAATAAAAGAATAATTTTTTGAAAATAACAGTTTTAATTTAGAACATTAAAAAACTCCATTTACTATGTAAGGAATAAATTTACCTTTACATAGTAGAAAGAATATTTACTTTTCTACATCACCATACTTTGTCATAAACACTGGTAAAAAATTACTAGAAAAAAATGTTAGTGGAGGTGCTTCTCTGCACATACAATTACTTTTAAAGTGGCATTTTGACAAACTAGGTAAAAAAAAGAGGTTTAAACATTATTTAAATTTTTACTACATATTTTAGCCCAAATACTGGCATTGATCCATCATTCACTTCATTGTCTAGAAACTGCACTCTTCTAATACACATATAATATGGGAAATGTCCCCATGGTGCATTTGTCAGACACCAGAAGATCTCTTCTCACAGTAAAACAGTCAGGAGCCTGTTGAATCCCCCATCATTGGTGACCTTTAAGAACAAGCAAGACATTGCTAAAAGGAATGACTTTCCTTTCTCAAAGTAAAAGGTGGACTAAAACTCATAGAACCATGGATTTTTTAAGGTCAGAAAAGACTCTAAGATCACCAAGTCTAACCACTAACCCAGCCACCCAGCTACATGGTAGTGCAGAGAGTGATAAGGTCCCCACTTGAGTCTCCTTTTCTCCAGGCTAAAGTCTGAATCTTCTGCTATTTTTCTATTGAGTATTGTTAGCCCACCAGGAATTATCACTTGTGACACAGCAAGCTAAGAGGAGACTACAAAAAAACCCCAAACAATCTACATCAGCTTTGCTATTATGAAATGAGCAATGCTTAGCAAAAGTGATACAAACCAGTAACAAGTATATTCCCAAATACTCGGTGCAATGTTTAGAGTTACCTCTAATAATGTCTTGTCCTTATTTCCACTTTTAAATGGATGTTGATCAAGATGTGTGCTCCTGGAGGACCACCCCTTCCAAAATGCAAACAATCCCAAGTCCTAAAACTAGACTACAGAGAAAAAGCCCAAACAATTTAAAAAATACTCCACAGGCAAAGAACTGTGCACTTGAAAAGGAACACATGGGTAAGGTGTAGACAGGGTAGTGACTGTGGTAAAAATATAGCTCCAAAACACCTTTAAGTCTTTTCTGATTATCAGCTACTAAAGGAGTTAAGTTAGGGTGGCTACATGGTTGCAGGACCTGACATAGCTAGAAGACACTCAAAGGGAATCAATTTTCCACTGAGGGACTGGCAAAGCACATGAGCTATCAACTCTTCTCTATCTCCCTTCCATTTAATTGGAGAGTCTCACACCTTTCCAAAATATTGGTCATATTAAATGGGGAAGGTCTGCTGATAACACCTGTTATGAAGAAAAATGTAGCATTAAAGCACTTGTGCTACGGGTACAAAGTGATTTCCCTAAACCCACAACATAATATGGGAAGGCAAAAAAAAAAAAGCAATTGTCCCCTTCTCTGCAAACCAGGCGTCTCCATGCCAAACCCCCCTGGCCTTTAGTTCTTCCACTCCACCTCTACCAGACCCCTCTCTTTCCATTATGCACCATTCTAACATATCAGTCTGCAGACAACGAGGAAGTAATTGACACAAGCAGGATTTAGCAAGGCTGGCACTGAGATTTGAAGGATACTCTTCGCTGTTACGGATGTCCACCACCAGCAGCTTTGGCTTGCTAGGTTTTGTTTTCTTTACAGGTGTTTTGGAATGACTAGGTCCTGTCAACTCACACAAGTCAATCAGATCTTCTGCTGAAATTCGTGGTGACACCTCTGCCTTCAGGTCATCCAACTTGATGGAGTCCCTAGACTTTAAAAGAAAAAAAATTAATATTAGAGGTGAAAGAATTAGAGACATGGAGTTTTTTTAAACTTATATTTATTTGACAAACTCAAAGTGTAATGACGTAGTTAGACACATCTTTTTCTTGTAACTCTGAACTAGTCAGAGTTAAACTATCCATACAGAAAAGCTCCAGAGCAGTGCCAAATGCCTGACAACTACAGCTCTATCTTCTGTTAGAAGTTGTTAAATTGAAAAATTGTTTGACAATCTGTGCAAACGATTTCAGTTTTTGATTTGTTAATGAATTATTCACTGTGGCTGATGGGCTCACAACGTCCACAGAACATTTCTTAGCATCAGAAATTACGTAAATTGGCTAGAAAACACTCTCTGGAAAGAGAAACCGAAAGGTCTCATGATTGGAGCAGAAAAGACGGCTAGCAACTGGCAACTTGCCACAGAAACTGCAGGCATGTCTCTGAAAGATACAGAGCTATCTAAACACCAGTTATTACCCCAGGCCAAAGACTAAGCACAAATGAGGACACCAGAAATACAAGATTTATATTATATCTAGAAATATAATATTTCTGTTTTCTAATCCAGAAAATTTGTCCTTAGTTTTGTGGGATGGGAACATTTATAGATACATGAATACATATTAAATTAAAAATATATTTTGGGGAATGCAACAGATTATAACACAACACACACCACATCCCCAGTAGTACTCAAGCAACTAGCACGATAATACCTGAAATTACTTTTCACAAGAGAACATTCATGGTGAATTATCTCAAAAATATTCACAAGTACTAGAATTTCTATGCTCCACATTCTTAGAGAGTATCAGAGTGACAATTTTTCTGCTTCTAAAAATATTTCACTTCTGTTACCTTGTTTTAGATTGCAGTAATCACACCAATACATTATTTGCTTATAGCCCCATGATTCAAGAGAACAGGAGTAGCATTCTGAAGAAAATGGAGGCATTACTAACTGTTATTAGTCCAACTGACTCTTGTTAGCCCTAGCTTTTGTTTTGGTTTTTAAACATAGTAGTTCCTCATTTAATCTGAGGACTATTCCAAATTTAGGGAATATGCTAGACAAAACAGAGAAACATACACATTTTTTTTGAGTTATGTCCCAGAAAAAGCTTCTTAAGACAGTCCAGCATGTAGAAATACCTCTGCTGTAAAGCAAGTTATCCAAAAGCCCTCAAAATTACAAACCAGTAATTCTACTTCAGGGAATATTACCTCACTGAACTGCCTTTTCCATTTTATATAATAATATTCAAAACAAAAGAAGTTACAAATTGCTAGTCTCAACACATCATTTCCTTCCAAGTTCAGAGAAATAGAGTCAAGACACTTTATAATCAGAAAAATGCATAATTTATGGATAATGTATTATTTGTTTCAGCAGAATAGTCAATACTCAAGGGAGACCTGTTTCCATAAAAAAACCAGCATGACGGCACAGCCAACTCCTAGCTGAATAGCTGAATTTTCCCAGGAGCCATCCAAGGAAATGAATTGCATTAAAGGGGAAGAAGAATAAAAAAGTCAAACTCTTCTCACAAACTTCAGACTTGCCAAACTAATTCAGCAGTCCCATGTCTAGGGAATTCACAGTAGACACATTTGCAAGACCCCAAACCGGCAGCAATGTAGAAAAAATACTGATTACATAAATACACACTTGGCTGACACGGCTTAATTTGCCTGATGACAAACTGGCAGACATCGCTACACTCTCCTCAGACACCAGCTTCTGCCTCAGGAGCATGTTTGAGGAGCAACACCAAGGAGGGAAGGGAAGCACATCTGCTGCAAAGAGTTCAGTCCTTGAAGCAAGTTCACATGATTACAGGTAACAATAAACACTCGGGCAGCAAAGTCAGTGAACCTGGCCGAGATGACCTGAATTAAGTCTTCTGGAGAAACATTTACATTATGTTGGACTCTAATTACAAAACCACTTCCTACTTTTATTTATACAACTCTTGCCTATTCAGTTGTCCCATTCAGTTGATGGGATGAATGCCTCAGGAAAGAATGAAACCTTAAGAAGAAAGTATGAAGTCTACATCAGAAAACAAACCAACCAAAATTCACTTAATCTGATACAAAAACATTTGCACTTTATCTAAAAGTATAAAGCCATACAAAGTGTTTTACAGGTACACACTATCTGTCCTGCTAACAGGTTTTAATAACCAGGACAAGCATTATTCCCCTTTAACTGGGTTGAAAATAAAGAGAAACACATTCAGCTATGAATTCTACAACTATCTTTGCTTTGACCTACTATGTCCAGATCTGCCTTAATGGTAGATTCAGTGATACAACATCTCTATATAGGTTTTGAACAAAACTGAAGCTTCTCAACAGACTTGCTGGAAATAGAACTGCTGAATCAATTCTTTCTCTAACAACTATTTTGTCAGACTAATTTATTTCCTTCAAATTGCAAAGTGAAATATATGCATGCACTTATAATCTTTGTTAATTACATTAAAAAAATTACTGTATCTGGTGTATTTGGTAACAACTGTATTTCATCTCAGGCATTTTCTCACAGGAATTTTCTAATAAACTGTCAGTCAGCAAAAGCTAAACATGGCTAACATCAAGCTGTCAATTATTCTACCCTGTCCTCACACCTTCTCTTCATAACCACCATCCTGCTACAGATACTTGGAAACTGCAAGAAACTACTACAGAAACTGGACTTGAGTTTAGTCAGCTCTTCAGGCTGTCACAGCCACTGAACACATAAATCTTGCACATTCTTCTGAACCTTTAACACATTTCCTACTCCTCTGCACAACAGTGTTCCAGCTGTTGTCTCTCACCTCAGTGCCTACTCCCTTTGCCTCAGCATGGACAAATAAGAGGAGATGAACAAGATACAGGCTGACATTTTAGACAGGAGTCTTCACAGTTTTCAAGACTATTTGCTTCAATTCCCTGTTTAGGCTTTACTATGTCATTGTGGGCATTGCTTTCCAGCTGTGAAGACCAGAAGGAAAAGTAGGTGAAGGAAGGAAGAGGGTCCACTTTAAAACAGATCCTTTAAGTTAGGTTACCTGCACACAGAAGAAGTTTATGGCACTGACAGTCTCTTAGTAATTATTTACAAATACTCAACAAATTGTAAACAGGCTGTAGTATGCAAATAAGACTTTGATTTCAGCTACATTAAGTTGCAGGTAGGCACATCTCAGGACAGCTACCTAGAAGATCTTGTTGAATTTATCATCTGTAATTTTTTTTGTTTTAAACAATGAAGGGAGCATAATGATTATCTCACAACCCAAAATTCCCGTGCTAGTAATACTCTACAGGGAGTACAAACAGGACAAATTAAAAAAAAAAAAAAAAAAAAAGCCAGGATAACCACCAGAAAAAAATTAAAAAAACCTTAAAAGCTTATCCCATATATAAAATGCTTGTTTCTTCCTTTCAATTATCTTCCCACTGTGATCTATTTACTCTTTTCCAAGGCAGACATGGTACATACTTTCTAAAAAATACCCCTCTTTCTTAAAAAAGGCAAAAGCTTAAAGAAGCTCTACTTAAAGCACAGTGCCAGAAGGTAGTTAAAAGTCCAGTTACAAACTTGTGTTTTAGAGATTGTAAGAAACTGTATACTTAACTGAAATTGAGTACTGCTCATACACAGAGCATATTCATATACTTGCTGTCATTACTTAGGAAACATAAAAATTATCAGAAAGACACTCCCATTTTCACACATCCATGTACACACAAGTCTACACGTGCTAAGATGCTGAGCTTACTACTTAAGTCCCTTTATCTGTTTGCCTGCAAAGAGAAATCTATTTTAGCATATTCTAACTACAAGCATGGATCTTGCTTTAGACTATTCAGCTATATGAAACTGTTTGTCAGGGAAGACTACTCAATCAGCAGGATGGCAATAGCAGAAAGAGTACTTGAGCTGAAGTCTGAGTCTCCTTGTTGCCCAGAAGTTTCTCTGACAACACCCTACATTCTTTACTTTCAAAGTACTTATTCTTCTCACTCCATTAATTTTCAAATAGGCCTGAGAATTGCTAATCCATATGCATTTACTCCTCTTAATCAGAAGAAATAGGCATTAAGATTTTCTTTTTTTTTAATATTAGGAATTAAAGCTGCCTAACCATTCTCAATTTGAAAATCAAGTTTCAGAAAGATTAAAGCACTCCAGAACACGAGGCTGGTACAATCACAGCTCCCATCTCTTTTCCCATTAGCCTGCAGTCTCTTACAGACATTTCATCATGGCTATTAAATGAAGATAAATGCTTTTTTTTTTTTTAGAAAATAGCCAAGTATCTTTAGTTCTGCTGAACCTGAATTTAACAGTCCCATCTGATAAACATGGAAGCTGTAAAAGAACTTTCTATCCATGGAAAGGATAGCTTTATCTGAGTAGATGCAGGGTTTCTCCCCTTTGTCTTCGAAGCTGGCAAAACTTAGTGCAGTTTATTTAATATATTAGGAACTTCGGCCTGTGTAATTAAAAGTATCAGTTTGCACTTTAATTTAATTATACTTCACTCAGTATAATTAAAATCTGAGGTTCAAGTAAAATACTCTATTCAAAATATCAAGGTCCTTCATGAAGAAACATGTCTCCTGAAAGATGTCATTCCATGTTTTTCGAGCATATTTCTGAAATCAGTGTATGCATGTACATAGAAATAAGACTACAAAAACATTAAGAAGCTTATAACGGTTTAAGCCCTCCAGTCCCCCTCCCCACCATTTTTTATGACAATTACTAGCAAAGGGTCATACAAAAAGGCTTCACTGTTTTTTGATGTTCAATTCCAACTGTGTATAAAGGAAGAACAGCCACAATTCCAGGTTTTAGGAACTCTTCTCTACAATTTTTCAACACTTGAGAGCCAGTGTTCTCTACACAACCTCTCTAGCAAACTGATTCTTACACTTCAGATTCAGTCCTCTGTAGCCATCATATTCTGCTTCTCATGTTTCCTAGTCAAGACACTGGTGTCTATCTTCTCTATGATCGCTCTCTCTCTATCTCCTATTTAAGTTTGCTCCATTTCGTTTTGCAAGCTGTACTCTTCCACCCCCTCCACCACCCTGGCTCCCCCACAAAGCTCCCAGCCCCAGAACTCACACCTCGGGAAGTGCAAACAGCAACTTCCAGCCAACTGTCAATCATAAACATCCTTCAAATGTCTGCACACAACTTCGTAGGCAGTCTACAAAAAACAGAAGTGAGCTCTGCTTGCCAAACCAGCTCATTATTAAGGAAACCTCTGTCAGTGGAATAACATAATTGAGTGAATAAACTGAGTCAGCAGGGCTGAAAGTCACGATATTCCCCTGCATGCAGCAGGGCAGAAATGCTGCAAACTCTCAGTTATTGCCCCTGACATGATAGAAAAGGTAAAAGCTGCTCACCACTGCATGGAACCATTTCAAAACACAAAGCTGAGACATAATCCAGTTGTGCCTGAAAATACTCACAGGATACCTTAATGTACAATAAAACTCGAAGTAAAAGCAGGAGCAAGAATGATCTTGCCAGATTTCAATGCTTTCCATCACTGCCTCTTTTTTCCCCTCTTGATAGATGCTCTGTCCTTGACAAGAAACTGCATTCCTTTGATTCGAGAAAAATTATTACAGAATCTTTAGGAAACAGTCAGAGATTCCCCTGCCCTCTTTAAAAACAAAACCAACCAGAATTTAATATTGCATCTCAATGCAAACTGCAACTCTTAGAGGAATTTTCTTCATAATGTGATTGTGTATGGATTTAGACAATCTACCTTTTCTCATCTGTAGTTGCTATTTATTCACATTCCTGTTTTCTGAACTGGCATTAACAATGGCAGCTCTAGAGCATTTTCAGTTATTTACCACTGTGAAGCCTGTCAAAACATACTGTTCAGGCTCTCCCTTAACTGGTGACTATTAAGATGAGTGCTGAATTCGAGTAACTGACAAGAAGTTTGAGAATATGGTCAGCCAGACAGTTACCCTGTAAGCTGTATGTGCTTTTCACATAAATCTCCTTGGATTTCTGCACCATTCTATCCATTTTAGAGACCTGGGCCCAAACTTTGTCCAGCAACATGAAAATGATCATCAAAATTTATTCCCATCAGCCTAAAATGTATTCATTCACATTTGCAGGATGAGCTCCATGACTAAATTTTGGTGCAGGCTCAACTTTGCAACCAGTATAGATTCTTTCTTCTAGTTATGCTGTCATACACATTGGATAATCAGATTTTCCACTCCTAATAATGTCAGATGAGAAAATACATATACATAGCTATAACACTTTTACTAATAGATGAAGATGGTGTTGACACAACGACACAGGCCACCAGACAATTTGTATGAGGCTAAGAACTGCGAGAAGACAGTGACAGGCAAGAGAGCTGCATCCAGAAAGTCTTTTCTATCCTCCAACTGCACTTGCTAATAAAGTTAGATCATAATGACACTGCATCCTGACTCAACTGAGAAAATATACAGCACCTAGCCTGGCCCGAGGTGCACTAAGAAAGGAATGTGAGGAATCCTAAGCTCAAGACTAGGCTAAGGCAGGCTCCTGTAGATGTATGTTGAGAAAAAGAATAGGGTAGGACAGAAGACTGAGGAGTAGAGGGAAAAGGCATCTTAGGCTGACATAATACATCCCCTCCTTATGTCATGGAAACTCTCTTAATAACAGTTACACAGCACTGTGCTCTAAGACTTATCTTTCACAGCAGCAGTATATGGCACACACAGGAGCTGCTGCAAGCTGGAATAAGAGTTGCTGTGACTGGTAGGTAGCTGTAGCTACACACCTGAGCATGTTTGTGTGTGAGACAAATCACTAAGATCCTTGAGTTCACTTCTCCTCCAAAACTTAAAAAATGTCTCTCAAACTCCATTACTTCTAATGCTACAAGCACACACAAAAAATGTGACACCAAGTGGATAATTCCTCTCTGCAATATCTAATTGTGCTTATCAGAAGCTGAATGAAGCATTAAGATATTTAAATCCGTGCTGGTCCTAAAGTGCATTTTAACATGCTCAGTGGGTTATTTTGACTGTTACTTATCTTCTAAAGTAAATTCACATAAATACTGCACTGCTCTTCCATTTTCCCTTTTTTAGATGCAGACCACTATTTTTTTTTTAATAAAATATAGATTATTTAACAAGGTATGAAATAAAATTGTCACTCAGGAAACTTTAGTTTAGCTTTGGTTGTCAAAAAGACTTATTTCCACTATAGACCTCCCTCTCCAAGACAAAATGAGTCAGTCATAAAACACATAAAAACAAAGTAACAATTGTGTCTTCAGTCAGCCTGCCAGACTGCAAATCAGGACCACTAGAGCCTGAAAAATTACTAAAACATGGAGGTGTGTAATTATTTACTAATATTTTTCATGCATTGGATGTGCCACCATTTTTCATTTTAATATTCTGATAATTTTCTTTGGCAAAGACTGACATCAGACCATGCTACCAGTGCTACCACAGGCATTTCAGACAATGTCTTCTCACAGGATACACTCCACAGGGGCTAAGACTGGACATAGAAAGGAGAAATGGAGTTACCTTAAATCCAAACTATTTAATAGCTGCAGCAAACTTGAATGCACTATTCTGCTGTTTACTACCTAATTGAGGACCCAACCTTTGTCTTGTAAACAGTTCATTCATCAGTAAGTTCCACACATCAGAGTGATGAAGACAGCTGCCATACTCCTTATAGTCCCACACAGTGGCTACTACTTTTGATTTTTAAAGTAAATTTCTTTTCTCCAACAGTATGACAAAACTGAAAAAAAATCAAAGAGGAAGAAAAAAGAAACTCCTAATATTTAATTAATCAAAGGCTATCAAACCTAGAATCTGATTTTAAAACAATTTCCAAATTGGGGAAAAAAAATTAAAAAGAACATTCCTACAAGATGCAGAGAGAAAGAACTGGCTAGATTTTTTAAAAAATAATTAATTTTACTGGTATAATTACCCTTCCCTCCTCTGCACATTTGTTAATCAGTCATGGAATCCCAATTGTGGGAGGTCTAAAAGGTCAAATACACCCAGCTTTCAACTTCAAAGCGGGTATAATCGCAAAGGCTTGTGAGGAAGGACTAGTGGACAATCAGTGAATCCAGAGCCCGAGCCTAAGGCTGCAGCAGAGAGTGCTCTGGCTGCTCCAACTGCCCATTTACATTCAAAAGCAGACAAACACATCCTAGGGAGACCTGAAAACCAAGTCTGTGCAAAACAAGCTTACACTCCTTAAATATGATCTAGAGTGTCTCACAAACTATTACAGTCTCATATAAATAATATTCAGATCATTACAAACATACTCCTTTAATTTTGTCTCAACTAAGCAGTATATTTGTTTCAATGAGTTTACATTCAATTAAAATAATTGCAATTTGTATTACAACTTAAAAAAACACCCACAGCATTTATTAGAGACTTTAACATTTAACATCAGTTATTTCCTGAGCCTTATACTTCGTATTTTATCCACACTGGCAATTGATTTAATGCCTCATCTTCTACCAGAAAAAGTCCTAAAACGATAGAAAATACATATAGATTTTTAAGACCAGTCAGAGTAAAGAAGGTGCTAAACAAGGCTTCCTTCAGATAATTTAATCTGCAGAACCAAAGTACTGGAAGCAGAGGTTTTCCTACACTCCCCACTTCCTGGTAGCTGGCTGCCTGGCTTGTAAGTATCAAAAGAATTTTAAAAAACTAATCAATAAACAGAGAAAGTTTTGAAGTTTGCAACAATTCCTAAAAATATTTTCCAGAATGTGATAGGCTTATGACATGCCTAATTAAACAGGGACTTGTTTATTCACTCACAAGAGAGTGACATAAAAAGTGCATTTTAACCAACTCATCTAAAAAACGACAAATAACTCTAACTTCTCACTCAAGCTGTTGGCAGCTACAACCAGAAAAAACAGAAGCATCAAAGGCAAATGTAAAATAAATTAGAAGCATTAACTGAGATCCTGATCAGTTAATGCTTTGCACAATTTGAACTAAAGACAAATTTGAGTAACAGCTTCCTGTTGAGTGCAAGAACAATGGAAGAGGAAAACAAAACCAAGTTCCATACAAAAACAGAAGACAAAAGAAACCTGAAATGGGTCAAGGCAGTCAGAAGACCCTTTAGGCAGAATATAAGGAACAGCCATTATGAACAGCATGCACATCACACAGACATTTCTTAGCTTGTACATTGAAACAGAAGTGTTGGTATACACTACTGACCTTGCTGCTTTTTGCAGAATAAATGGATTTACGCATCAGTTATTTAATGGCTTAATATAAACCTAGCCAGTATATTTTATATGGACAAATACTTCCTAGGTGCACACAGGAACTCAGAAGCAAGTGAGTGCTGCTGTATGACAAATGGGCCCGAATTCCCATCTGCAGGAAGTCTACCACACAAGGTCTCCTTAATTATTGGCAAAGGGAAGTTATCATTGGGAAACTTTGCTCATACTATTTCTGACAAAATCACATTTTCCATATTTGTGTTGTTC
This sequence comes from Aleadryas rufinucha, assembly GCA_013397815.1. Classification (NCBI taxonomy): domain Eukaryota; kingdom Metazoa; phylum Chordata; class Aves; order Passeriformes; genus Aleadryas; species Aleadryas rufinucha. The sequence goes on from VZTH01018247.1 coordinate 115,606, forward strand.
AAGCCATTAAGTCATGTTGCTGCTTAGGTACTGCTCCATCAAAAACTAAAAGCTGAACTGGACTGTTAGCATTTAAATCAGTGCAAGGATCAATAATAATCTGGTAAACATTTCTCCAGTTGAATGCTTTCATTCCTCAACATCTCTCAGGTACTCTCACACTTGAAAAGAGAATTGTGAGTAGAAGAACAAGGCAAAGCTGCAATTGTATCAGTCTCTGCATTTCCGTGAGTTCACACGTGAGCAGATATTGATAGAGAAGCTGCAATATTTTCTCCTTTTTATTTAGAATTATGCAAGTAGCTGGAGAGAGTGTATGTCTACCATACCTATAATAATGGAGACACCGATACAGCAGACAATTCTTTTATTACAGTGTTATTTATCTCTGTGACTCCTGGACATTCAGGAAAAATACTCTGGGGGTTTCCAGGGTATGAAAGTAAGTTTCAGGAAGAGTAAGAAAAAAAAATATCCATGTACTGGTGAAGAAAAGTTACAGACACAAAACTGAGCACATTGTAGTGTAAATTCAGGAGTGAATTTAAAGGTTTTCTTCCGTTGTTATTTTTGACGTTTTATCTTTCTCAAAATAAACATGCAAACCCACTTAAGATGCACATTCATTCTCTCTGAAACTATTTCCTCCTTGAGATTTTATCTCAGTAGAAATATGCTTACTGGCTGAAAGAGTAAAAGATTAAGCAACATACATGTCCAGGAGGAAAAAAGAGAGCACCCAAGCCTATTTATGAAGTTGCAAATAGATGTCACTAAAATAAAAACTAAGCAATGCTAGTGCTAAAAAGTCAAAGCAGTTCTGTTTTACTGACTGCTGATTTAGGGAGAAAAATGCACACCCAGAGGGGAAATACTTCTCCTGTTATTATTAACCAAAGCACAGTAACACGCAGATACACACAAATATTTGAGTAGCCAATAAAAAGCACTTAAGAAACAAACTGTAGCAGCGTAGAAAGAAAACATAAATATAGAGGTAAGAGACAGCTGGTGCTCATAATTAAAAACACTAAACATTTAATGTTTCAAGATGTCATAAATTACCTTCAGAAGCAAACCCATAACTTTCTTCACAAAGGAATTGTTTCATACCCTACCCACTTTAAAATGCAGAGGTGATCCACAAATATAAAACTGGAGATAGAAATGTAGTGTCAAGTACTTGTCCAAAGAATGACCAACTAAATGGGTAAGGAAACTGCAAAGTTATTTTTTCAAGAGCTAAACTGAAGAGCAAGGACACAATGGTGTTTTAGAAAATCCATTAAAGGGTACTGTGTGTACTAAAGATTGAAATGAGATTTCACTGCTTTCAAGCAGATAAAAAGTTTCCCCATGGCAGCAAACACCAGTAGAGGGCACATCTGAAGAAAGAGATAGATACTTCCAGGGTTAAGGTTAAAAATACCCCCAAACACAAACCACACCACCTTTGTATGTAAAGAGTGTATTTCACCAGTAATTTCAATTTATTTTTTAATCAATATTGCTCTAAACCCTGAGAAGTGTCATTTTATGGAGACAAACATCCAAAAGTGCAGAACTGGTCACAAGTGAGAGGTAGCTCATTATGGACTCATGTTACACAGGACTTTCCAAGTCTGAACTATGGCTCCTGACTGAATCACAACATACATGACTTCTATCTGTCTTTCTCAAAATTTGACACACAAAAATACAGCAAGCACATGAGAGAAAACAACACATTTGCAGACTATAATTTAAGACAGGAATAGTCTTTCTTTTGTCCATGAGATTAGTTTCCTCTTTGCTCATATATTTCTGTGTAGATCCCAGAATCTGTACAGCTCTCTTTCATATGATGAGCTAAAAACCAAAATACAGCAGCAAGAAAAATATCCAATATGCTTGTGCTTCAAAAGATGTTAAACCTTCAGCTGCACTGCAGTAAATGAAGAGGTCTTTGCTGTTAGGTAGACAGTAATAGAAATGAAAGAGAATGCAATAGAAGTTCTAGTATTTATTTCTCTCCTCTTTAACATACCAAAAACATTTGCTTAGTTTCTTGGAAATTGTGGGATGGATGAGCATAATTACTGACATTATAAACAAACACAACTTCTGGTATGCAAATAAAATCACTATCAGGAAAAAAATCCAAAATATTTCTCAGGAAATGGAAGAATACTGAAAGTACTTTGCCTGATCTGAAATAAGGATTATTATCTCTGTTACAAATACAAATCTTTTTGCTATTTATTAGTTCAGTAGACCAGTGCTGCTTTCCCCCATCTCCCTCTTTGCTACAACCAAGTGCTTTGACTCTTGCTTGTACACATAAAGGCACAAGCAAATCCCTGGGAATCAGAAGACTTGGTTTATTACTCTTTTGTCATAAAAAATAAAAAAGCTAGCACATACACAAAATCATTTTCACTGTTAGCACTGTCAGGCACCTGACCAGACTGCCAAGAGAGACTGAATACTTTCCTTGGAAGTTTTCTTGACCTGACAGATCAAAGTCCTGGGAAACCCCATCTGAATTCAGCGTCGGATGTGTTTTCTGCAGGAATTTGTACCAGATGACCTTAGGAGGACCTATCTGAATTACTCTATGAAAGTGCAGCCCTTGGCTTCTTCAGAAAGCCTCTCTACATATCTCTACAGCAGCACAGCAGCAGTTGTGCTGGCTACAATTCCTGGATGACAACAACCAGTATTCCCCTGTATTTTAATTTTTCTTCCCCATTGCCTTTCTACATCCACCTATTGTTTCTTAAATCTTGTAAGACCTTTGAAGTTTCCTTTTGTTCTTTATTTGCATGTCTGCACTTGCAGTCCTGGATTTGTAGCTAAGGCTTCCAGAAATTACAACAGAAATAAAACAGAAACTAAAATAAAAACTAAGAAAATCACTGAATATCAAGCTCCAGTTTAAGGACTAAAAAGTAAGGACTCACTTGAGTGACAACAACACTTCTTAGTTTCCTAGCAGTTAGGAAAAACAAATGGAAAGAAAAATCTAATGCAATTCACCAAATAGATATAGCAGGTCTATATATACTTCCCCTATTATTGGAATGTGCTCATGAATGAAATGATTGTAGCAGAAGGTGGAGGGAAAAAAACCCCAACAAAATAAAATTTATTTTTTAAGAGACTAACTAGATTTATACTGCTGAGAGGAAGGAAAGGAATAATTTTAAATCACCAGTCTTCAGATAGTGCATCAGACAAGAGAAACAACCATTAGATTCTACTAGAGAGAGAGAAGAAAAATGTTTTTACTAAACTTAGTATCTATTTAATGAAGATATTCTCTTAGTTACTAGTTACTCTTTGCCAAGATAAGCACAGGCATATCTCACTTACTAAACTCTCAGAATAACTTGTGGCATATCCTTTACCTGACGTGCCAAGATGGAAAAAGCAGCCAGAGCTGCCTGCATCACTTTCCAGTTCCCTATTTCTCACTGGCAAACTGTTCCTTTTATTGCTTTTCTCCTTGATAAAGCCTGTTTGTAGCTCTGCAGGTGACCTGTGGACATTAGTTTGTTGTGGTAACAGGACTGAAGGAGCAGGAGTTGGGAGACACAGGAGAAACATGCAATCTGAACAATTCTCCCCCCTGCAATGCCCAGGTTACTTACTAGGTCACTTCGAGGAGCTTCCTGGTAGTCTGCTGAGAAGCAGGACATGGAGCTTCTGGTGCCGTTGCTCTCAGGGGCCGGCCGCGGCGGCTGCGCATATTGCCTGTAGGTGGCACTCTTTGGAGTCCAGCGGAACAGGTTGATGGACTCGCGAACACAACGCTCAATATCAATCTCTGGAAGGGATTTAAAGAAAAAACAAGGAATGCAAGAGCGAAATATCAGTAAAGACAAGTAACTCAGCTATGACATTGCTAAATATACATATACCTATCTATACCTTTGTCTGTGTCTCCTTCCCTTGCTCAAAGGGAATGTAGATTTCAAAAATATTTTCCCATTCAAAAAGAAAAGCACTCAGAATGTTTTTATTAAAAACTAGTAAAGGCATTTTAAGAGTTAATTTTATCCCCAGTTATGTAGGGAAATCTGTTTAAGGGAAGTGTATCAGAACTTTAACCAATCCAAAGTCAGGACAAGAATTGAAGCCTAGCAATTGTAAGGTATCTTAAAGTCTTTACAAGTCAGATTATTGGCTGTTCAATATAAGTTCATGCAGTTCATTGAAAGTAGATTTCACACAGTGTACAGACATCAGGATTTTTTGGATCATAGGAGTGTCTTATTTGTCAGTTAAATCCTACTAAGAGCCAGAACTGAAAGCTGTCAGCTACTGAATTTTGCATGGCCTGCCATTTTGACAAAGCTACATGTTATCTGTTTGCTGGAAAACAGGAGTTTTCAACATTAATTTGTGCTTGATGGCAAACATAACGGATTGTTTCAGAGATTTTAGAGAATTTTTTAAACAAACAAACGAACAATACAGTCCAAAACCCAACCAGTCATTCCCAGTGAAACATCCTGGCTGAAAGAGTGAAGTGCCATTGTGATAATATATTACTCAATTTGAAAGGAAAGCTGACACCTATCAAATGGGAAGCATCCTAAAATAAGATGTGGTCAATTAAAAAGTAGGAAAGTACAATGAAATACATATGTAAAAGAAAAAAATGTAAACTATTGAAAGTATATTTTTTGCAACACTAAACATCCTGCATCTATCCTCTAATAAGACATAACATAAAAGCCATTTATTCTTTTATCACTATAAAAGGTCTGGTTAGTTTTGCACCACCTTTATCTGGCCTCACAAAGAGAAAAACGATCCTAACTTGCATTTTATGACAAAACTGGTGTAGTGTGACAGACAAACAGCAGGGATATCAGCACTTCTTGTGTCTGTCCCAAGATCTTGTATGATTCATTACAACAGTCCCAATTTAGATTAAAGCGTCAGCTTCTATGGAGAAAACAGAGGCATTGTAGCCAGGCTTTATCTGTATATATCAAACAGATTTGATGCACTGCCATCAATCACTCATTGCCATCAGCAGATTTGATCCCTTGCTATCAATCTGGGAGCTACTTCAGAAACCTCAGTCATTAGCAGGGTGGTGAGCAGAAGCAGCTGAAATTGAAGCTTGGGGCAGAATAATCTATTTGGATGAGATTATCGGCTTTGTTTAAAATCTGAAAGACATGATCTATTACTCTCCCATTCAAAAAGCTGTCCATATTCAGGTAGGATACAATCTGCAGCAGATGCTTTAATTCCATTGATGACAACATGTTTATGTGCTATCTTGCTTCTAAAAGTCTGAAAAGTCTAAGAGTAAAGCTGTGGCTTACCCAATTTTAATTCTAGCTCTAAAAACCTTTTTGTGGATGTGTGAAAGTAAATCACAATTTTTCTTGACAATATCAGGTTCCCTAGCTAACTGGGATAATAGGTGCCAAAGATAAATGGACTATGTGATGTCTCAACAGTAGCTAACAATTTTTCATTTTGACTATACTGTAATAGAAGGCTGTTATTTAGCATCATTCCCAAGGAAAATCCACACAACTGGAGAATTTAACACACTTTCTAAATTCAGGTAAAGAAAGGAGATGCCTTTCACTGGTTATTATTCCTAAAGCTCAGAAAACACCCTAAAGCACCGTCATTAAAGTTACACTTTTTTCTGCATTTCTGAAAACTCATTTTATTTATAAAAAGTTGAAATTTTCAGTTCAAGACTGTAGCACATTTATAGTGGGGCTGCGGTTTCTTTTTTTGTTTTGTTTTTTTCTGTTGTAAAGAGACTGCTGTAATTGAGTTATAAGCCCCATTTCCTGAGATTCTTAGCTAAGGAAACATTAGTAGTACTTCTGTAATAAAGGATATGAATGCAGAATTTAGCCAGTAAAAAAAAATAGATCTGAACACCAATAATTTGAAACAAACATGAGAAGCATTTGGCTGTGAGAGGGCATAATAACCTACATATATCTGAAATTGAAAACAGAGAACTGGGGGATGGAATAGGAACACTGCTTGCAGTAAAGCTATGAAAAAGCTAAAAGCAGAAATTGAGACTGACAGTGTTAAACACTGAAACAGGTCAAAACATTTTTCTTAGAAACAAGCTCTGTAATTCCAAAAGGAATCCATTTTAGAGAAGTGGAAAATAGGCTTGGGCACTGGAACAGGTTTCTCAGGGAAGTGGTCACAACACCAAAGTTGACAGAGTTCAAGAAGCTTTTGGACAACACTCTCAGGCCCATGGTGTGACTCTTAGGGTATCCTGAGCAGGGCCAGGAGCTGGACTCGATGATCCTTGGTCCCTTCCAACTCAGCTTATTCTCTGTGTGTGTGTGTAAAAACAATAACCAGTTCTCACACATCAGGATGTTAGTAAAAAATGTAGGAGTCTGTTCTGTGATTTTGGAATGCTTGGTTTCTCATTTCTGCTAAGCAGCATTTCAGGAGGACAGTGGGCATAGCTGAAAAAGAAACTCCACAGAACAAGAGAGAATTTTTAATGGTTTGTGGGGGAAGCCATCTAAAGCCTAAAACAAATTTACAGTCCGTCAATTAAAAGCCTAAAACAAATTTACAGTCTGTCGATTAATTGATCTGCTTCTCAATAATGCAAAATAAAATCTACAACAAGGCGATTATGGTTTCCACAAGTAACAATGAAAAAACCCCACAACCACAAAATGCCCCCCAAACCATGTGCAAACCACAGGCACATGCACGCATATAATATGGGAACAGTCAACATCTAGCACCCACAAGGGAGACAAGACTATGGGTGGTGAAAGAATTTACTCAAAGAATTCACTCACATTCTTTCTTAAAAAACAATAACTTTCAGGATATTGGCGTTTAAGACTACATTAAATGGTATAAATATTTACAGAATATTTATTAGTCACATTGTATGAACAGGCTTCACACTTGGGTAACCTTCAAGCCCGTCTTCATCATTTGTTTGCAATTTCAGTTTAGGAAAAATCACTTCCCGTCAGCAATTAAAATGCAATGCAATCTTGTGCAGCCTTGCTGGATAAGATCTTTTCTCCTCTTTTTTGGCTAATAAGTAAGCGTCTGCTGCGCTACTTCAATCCCAATTTCTTCCCATGCCCTTTCAAATATATGAAAAATGAGTCAGTCTCTGGTGAAATGTCCATCTTTTGTTATCTCCCCAAGACTGTGCATTCATACAGCATTAATCCTGCCAGTACTCTTCCTGCTCCCAAGTCACTGCATTACAAGCCAGAAAACATTAGAGCTTCCACATTATTAGAAACATACCATTGATATGTCAGAAGCATATCAAGCCAGGGCCTAGATTCTTGAACAGAACTATGAACAAACAAACGGAGACTACCTCAGCAGAACGCCAGAGTACTTGACACGAGCAAACAATTTAGAAGAACATTCTTCTGAGAGCAAGCTCTGCATAAATCTCCAGGTGTCAGCAAGAAGTGAACAGTAACATTTAGAAAGGATGAAGAGGGCATGCTCACTCATGGAGATGTACATATAACATCTCTGTGCTTTTCAAGATCCCAACACTGGGGTATTTTGTAGTTTAAAAGTGATGTGCCTTCTGTTTTTATTAAGACAAATTATTTCATTGGAAAATCTGTAATGAAAACGTGCTGACATAACATGGTGTCATTAAAGGTGAAGTGTGAAAAAATTTAAGGCTGACTTAAAACATAATAAAAATACTATAAAATAAGTTATAATTTCAAAACTTAGTACATCTTCAAATTGTTTTTGAAAAATTTCAGTGTGCCTGTATTTCAAAAAGTCAGAGCTGGAACCCAAGTATCTTAGGAACCAAAGTCACAAGTTTCATTTTCAAACATTATGTGTAGGAATTCTGGTTCAAATGAGATCAAGTATTTCACAGTCAAGCAGCAATCAAGCCTTACAGGAAACAATTCTATGGCACCAGCTAATTGCTCAGCATCAAAAGGCTTCACTGACATATTTAAATATGCAAATAATACAGCAATTGAAAAAGGCAGGGGTAGGGAAGTGAAAGAAAAGTTATCTAACAGTAACATCTTGGTTCTGCCATGGCCCCATCCTAACATTAAGCCTGCTGAAGTATTTTGCTCCTTTTCTGAACTAAACTTACTGTTTATTCTAAGATGTTTTTCATTTTGCTTTGTTCATGCTAAACTATAACTTCTTACCAAGCTGCTGTCTCCCCCTACCCACAGCCTCAACTGAAAAGGATGGCTCAGCCTGACATAGCTGCTTTTAAAGCTATGTATGTTTAAGGTTCATTATTATAGATAGAGGAGAAAAGTAGATTGCATTTTTTGAAACAGATGTTGAAAAAAGCATCAGTTTAAATGCAACACACCTGTGACAAAAGCACATAGAATTTTTTATTTTTAAAGCAAAGCTGGATGTGCATATGTTGTTCACAGCAAGTGAAGGCAAGTAACGGAGAAAAACGTAAGATGAATGGTTCTTTCCTAACAAAAATCTACACAGACCAAGTCTTTGTGTGCAGTTAATCAATTCCAGAGCCTTTTCCTTGGGTAACAGGATACCAGTTAAGAAACTCAGCCAAAATAAACTGCTTCTGCATTTTGGGAATAGCCCAGAATTATGAGCTTGGTTTGACATCTCCATCACAAATACTTTATTACTACCCTGCCAGGCAACATCAGCTTTCACCACACAGCCACACAAATAGGCCAGAAATCTCTGTGCTATGAATGCTCTGGAGCTGAATAGGTCAGTCAGTTCAAACTCCTGATTCCTGCTCTTAGAAGAAACAGAGGTGAAAGGCCATAAACTCTTTTTTCCTGATGACATACAAAAAGACACACTGAGTGTGCATATTTAAAAGGACAAATCTAGGAAGAGAAGTGACATTTCTATCCAACATCTCTATATCTATTACAGTAAGAAGGTTATTATAAATGAAAAGGTCAGTGCAGAACTATTCATTTTACATTATTTATATTATACATTGCAGGATAGTTGCGTGACTTCATTTTTTTGTGGACAGCAGTAGAGAGAAGCAGCAGTAAACACTATGAATTATTCCCCGACATTAGACTACATAAAGGGCAAACATGGATTCTTTTCTTACTTGTGATTGCAAAAATTCCTCTGACTCAGCAGTTCAGTGAAAAGGTTTACTAAACAATGCCTTCCGGTATGGAAGCGTGATGGTGTCCTGCACTGATCGAGATGAGCAGAATGCCAAGTGGCTGTGCAAAGAGGAAAGCTTTACTGTAAGCCAGTCACCAAATGCCACATGCTATGTCTTACTGAGAAAGAATACAGAAATAGATCACATAAAGCTCCAACAAGAAAGTGCCTTTTAAACATTTTTATGAGGGGTGCCAGTGCTGTTGAACAGCAGACATTTCTACAAACTAACAAACTGTTAAAGACATCTGGACCAGCCCTAACACAGGGGAGGATGCTGGCCAACAACAGAAGCACAGGAATTCATAATACATAATGGAAATAGTCAGACCGAGGCTACCATGCAAAATTTGAGAAATATACAAGGGGAAATAAAGCAGCTCAGCAGAAAAATGAACATAACTTCATAGGTAGATAATAACCAGAAGATGCATAAAAGGACAGGTTTACAAAATTGCAGGGATCAGCTCAGAGGAGAAACTTGTGAGAAAGCCATGGAGATGAGGAACCTGTGGTGCCACCAACACAACATCCAACAACAGTCAGTTTTTGAAGGAATAACTCTTTTTTGGCTTTTCTATGTTCTTTTTGTTATAATATTTGCTAAATATCTGTTAAGTCAGTTTTAGAATCTGAAACACTAGTGAAACTCACCTTCTTTATCCTAAATCTGTGCTTCACAGAAATAATATGCAAATACTGAAACTCAGCATGCAAAACTAGAGATCATGCTGTTACAGATTTCCATCTGGGTGGTAACCATGAGCTACTTCAGTTATTTCCCAGGCGTAATGGGTAAAAACCTGTAAAAAACTCTACAGTCAGAAACTCTGACCAGGCCAAATGCTTATAAAACTGATGACTCTCTTAAGAGCCATATGTAGAAGACATTTCTATTAGCATAGCTCTCCTGTTAGCCTTCAGGATATTTGTATGGAAATAACATGAAGTAACTCTGATTTTCTGCTTTTAAAATAAGACAAAAATTCAGGTAATCTTGAAAAGGAGTACCTGTTGCCATGAGAAAAAGATGAAAGCCTCTAATTTGATCTGTTCATTCCCATACCAGTGATGGAAAAACACTGGGTAAAGATAAATACAAATAGAGTATTTAGATCTGCCTAATGAGTATCCTGAACCACGTAACACTCTCAAACTACTAGAGCAAGCAACATCTTACTCAGGATTGAAATGCTATTTCCTACAAATACAGCAACTGTAAACAGGAAGGATAACCATCTTGTTTATGTACCCATACTTAAAACTGCTTTCATTTCTAAAAAAATGCTCTAGCCATTCGGCACTACCGTAGATAACTTACTGAGATCCAAAATTTCCAGTGTTTACCACTAGTCAAGTCTATGTTAGAGTTTCACATAGCAAAACTAATACCTTTAAGTAACTAACATCAGTCCAACCTTGTCAGTATACATTTTCTAAGTTATTTAAAGCTTGCTGCATAATTAACCTACTCATAAGCCATGGGAAAAAGTTCCCTTTTTCTGTGAAAGAGCTAAGTGAACACCTCTCATTTAAATTTACACATGAAAATATCAAAGTACATTCAAGACATGAAAGTTTGTCATTTCAGGGTTGCATTCCCAGCAGATAAGTGTGTGGTTTATCAGCTTACATGATTGCTTTCATGATTTGTCTCCTTAGAATGGGGCAATGCTTTTTTTTTTTAGTATGAAGACTGAAGAACCAGCAAGAGACTGTCTAGCTCCTTGCCTTGCTCTAAAGCCAAATGCAAAGTGACCAGCCTATCCCCCGCTATCCCCTACAGATGCTTTTCTAGACTTCTCAAATTTTTGAAGTGACAGAGGTGTCACCTGACACATCTCTGCTGATTACTCAGACTATTTATCACCATTTTCAGAATGCAGGCAACATTGTTCACATACAGCATGAGTTCTTCCCAGTTGGGATACCTGCTCTTCCTGAACAAGTTTTGCCCTTCAGTACTAACATTGCAGTCCTGAAATGTATTCCAAGCTTGCAATACCAACAAAGTCTTACCTTTAAGTACAAACCCTGCTCTAATTCTCCATGTTTAGTTTTGGTCTTTCTGTTGATTTCTACTAAATTCCAGTATACTCTTAGTATACTAAAAATGAAGAAATTTGGACAGACAGGATCAAATCCCTCATGCAGATTTATAAAGGCAAGAGTTTAAGTGAAATATGTGAAAGTAAATCAAAGGCAATTGACAGCTATCCCAAAGTATAAGAGCACTGAGAGTTCACTTAACCTCATTTCACAGTCCTTATTTTGACAGAAAGATTTTTCTAGCTCTCAGCCTACACTGCCATTCCAATTCCATATTTAAGTAATGTGTATCTCTATTACAAAGCTAGATATACACTCTCCAAATATATCTACAATCATATAGAAATGTGCTGCTAACATACATTTCAATCAAGAATTTTTAATACTGCGTTATTTGTGCAGCTCATTTAAAAATATTCCTCAGTTAACAGTTAGAGAACTAAAGATTATTGAGCAGAACATTTATACCTATGCAGGCAAACAAACATATTCAGTATAATAAAATTATAAACAGATACCCTGTGAGGCACCTTGTTCTGTCAACAACGTTCTCCACAGTTAAAGGAAAGGAAAAGGAAAAAGGAAAAAAGTCTAGTACATGCTATTGCTTTCTAAGCATTAGTCTAATCCTGAAGTAGTTGCTGTACTTGTAGTTTTAATGGAAAAAAAGAAAAAAAGGAAATATTTTCCCAAGATACCTTTGTAATGAGGAAAAAGAAAATCACCATATCTAGGAACAAAGCTCAGATAAGAGCAGCCTGAATTTTGTCAGTTCATGCCTAGAAATCCTAGTATGTTTGACAGTCTACCCTCTTGTACTTTCATTTTATTTCAGTGCAAAGGTGTACAAAATCCTACAAGACTAACAGATGGATTATTCTATTTTCTGAAGTGCCTTTTCACTGTGAAGAGCACTATCAGGGTTCTCTCAAGAAACAGGAGGCATAAGCTGTGTGTCAGACTGTTTCAGACTGTTTTTAAGACACGGAATAGGAAAGTTCCACCAAAGAGCTCACTTTTCACCCTTCTTATGAAGCACCATTCCTTGCAGCAGACAGCCCTTTGCTAAGGGATATGTATTTGATTTTCTTCTGCCAGTGACAATTACAGACTACAATAAAGGATTTCAGTATTTTTTTCCTTAGTGTGTCACCCACTCCAGCATTTCTCTTTAGTCTCAAGGGGGTAGAATCTATAATCTAGAACTGTTTTGTTTGTGTCACAATGAGTGGAAAAGGTGAATAATTAAAGAATTCACAGTTTCAGGTAAAACAACATCAATCTTACAGTCTGACACTACCAGACAGCCTTGGTGAGCAGGTGTGCCCTAACAAATCTCCCTGCTTCTGTCCTAAAGCCAATAATCTTGAGGAATTGCATCATGAAATACACCTGTGTCTCCACAAAGCCATCTAACATAGCAAAGATGAGCAACATGCTCAGAAAAAGATGCTTCCATAAATATCAGCCCGACCTACATATTTCAAGAAAAGAAAACTAGAAGTGACTTCCTTTTAAATTCTGATGCCTTTTGATATTTCCAATCAATGTTTTTGTCATAGTTACAACACCATTATCATGTGTATTATGTGAACGAGACCAAAGTGCTGTTTTTCTTCAGCTATACTGTAACTTGAAAAAGTAGTCAGCTTCACTAGCTTCACAACAAAATACTTTCCAGTGCTATCTTCCATGAACGACAACAGAGCGGTATGTCAACTTAAAAAAGTTTCCTTTTAGAAGAGCTGTTACGGCTTCTGTTCCTCAGAGCCCTAATCTAAGCAATAAGACATTTTCAAAAAGGTATGAAAAAAGTCAAATCCTAATCAAAACACTGTATTATCTTTTTTTTTCCCTACTGCTTACTGGAATATAAAAGAACACTGTATCTCTGTCAGTCTCTTCAAAGGTGGTGTTTTAATCTCCGAGGTTACATTTTTCTTTGGAGGAGTGGTGAAACAAATGGGAACAGGCACCAAACACCCACAAACTCAGTGTGGACTTGGGGGCCAACTGCCATTTTTTCCTCTTACCAGATCTATATCAACTACATGCTGAACCACCAGAAATTCCAGTACAATAAAAGTGTATGGATCATAGATGTGAGAAGACAAAGGATTTTCAGGAAGCAAAGCAGCAGAAAGTAGAAGTGTAGCTACCTAGGGTCAGAAACATATCTGAAGTAGAGTTTTCTGAGGTGTGTCTAATTCTGCTGCTGTCAACAGAAATCTACCATTCAAAACTGCTCCATACAATCTTAGTAGAGAATTTCCACTATTTTTTAATCTTTAGTCCATTTAGGAGCTGGATGCAATCCTTCTAAGCATTCATATGGCTTCCACCATCACAAGATTCAGCATTTTGGCACATCATTAGAATGGCAATGGAAATAATAATTTCTTCCAAATTAGAGAAACTCTGTTCCCTGGAGAATCATTTATGTCTGTGGTTTGATGATAGCCAGATCTTGCATCTTAAAGCCACATGCCTGTGTCTCACGAAGTATAATCCTCCGTTTTCCACTTCAACCATTTTATTGGAGCTCCTCATTGCACTTATTGCAAGCTACTGGATTGCTTTTCTACAGTCAGTCTGTACAAACTTCCTATCGGAGGCGAAGGTTCTTCCTTTGGAAGTAATGACTGGCCTGGAGTCAGCAAAAAGACACCTTCCTAAGGTGCACAGCATTAAAAGAATGAAGCCTCCTTTTGCTCCAAAATTACAGAAGATGAGCTTATTGAATTAACCTAAAAGGTTTATTTGAGCATGTTTTATCTCACGTCTAGGCTTGGTATTTCCCTATTCTCTAACAACATCTGTCCCCATCTTTTCATTAGTTCCCTATCCCTTCAGAAGGCCAACTCATAACTCATCTCTGTATGTCAGTGCTGATATTGGCAGTGATCACTGGAGGAAGACATTTGCCAGGCCCTATACTGCACCCATTCCAGGTGGGAGTGGATCGGTCTAAGGATCCTTCAACTGTTTGCAAAGAGCTGTATGTGTCCGGATGCTTCCTAACAAAAGCTGCTGTTGACTTTGTACTACTTGTACGGTGGCTAATGAACTTGGTAATCAAGTTAAACTACAATAAGCACAATTTTTGAGTTGAATAATGGACATTATCACACAAACTTACGGCAAGATTCTAAAGACTAAGCTATAAGCAAAAGTGCACATTTTAAAGTAAAATTATACAGTTGGTCCTCACTGCATGAAAAGCCTGGGTTGTAAATCTGCTGATACATGAGACCAAGGGATATCCAGACTGGCTTAGTACAAATCAGCACTGGTGCGAAAGTAGAGTCCTGTCTCTGTTGTTGGTACCTCAGGAATCTCATCACAGTAGTGTCACCCTTACCATTCTCATTTTCCTGACACGTTCTGCTACATGTCAGACTTACAGGAAAAACAAAGATAATGCATACTGTCTTTGCTCTCTCTCTGCATCATTTGAATAAGACAAAATTTACTAAGTCTCAAAACTACAGGCAAAACAATTAGCAACAACTCCGGGGCTGGTTTTGTTCATCTGTCTCAAATAGTACTTCCTAAATATTGTCTGGTATTTATACTGTTTGAATAAAGTTTGCTCTTAACAGAGCTCTTAAATACAAGGAAAAATATGAAAGAAAAAAATGAAAGAGAATTTAAATTTAAAAACCTCAGCACTTTGGGGTAGCAAGTTCCTAAACAATCTAATTCTATTTAAGTTTTAGCAGTTGCTTATATGCCCCCTTCATACAGCTCCATGAGGAATGAACTAGGACATTTGTTGCTACAAGGGGACATTTGTTGGTACAGGATTTTCCAGTATTCTTAATCAACCAATTATTTTTTCAAAATCTTCAAAAAAATTTCCTAATATGCTAGGAGACACTTTATATAAAAAAAATTAAAATTTCCATCAGAGCTCCCAAAAATAGCATGTAATGCCCAATTGTATTGGCTTTATAGATAAAATATGGCCAAAGCTTCGAGACAAGCACTGGAAAGGGTTTTCAGAACTAAGTAATCAATAATGATGCAATGCCCCTTTGTTTTCCTCACATCACTATTATTTTAAAACAGTAATTGAAACTGTGTTATATACAGTGAACTGGAAATTAGGCAGTGGGGTTTTTGTTTTGTAAAAACAAGAAATCTTAAGTGTTCCACAAATTTGCAAGATTGCAGTAAAATACCTTTATCAGTCTGGAAAGGAAGTTGTTTTCACTGGCAGCTTGAAATAAGCCATTCCACTGCACACAAAGCTTAAAAATCACAGGAATTACAGACTGCTGAGCAACAATTGATTTTAGTTTAAAATTATCACAGATGTTTTGAACAACAATCTCTTCCTGGGAGTGACTTAGTTTCAGGTGAAGGTTATTTGTAAATTACTTTCAGAAAATTCTCAGCCTTGGCACACAGTTTATCGCAAGCAAAATAACAGAAGACTTGTTTGGAAGACACAGGTGACAAAATGCATAATGAGTCAATACTTTTTAATCAGAAATAAGACTCAGGTCAGAAAGAAAAGGGAAAAGGCTATGAGAATTGTATGTCGAAAAAGTTACTGATTAAGCTAGACCAACAACAGTTAACTTTTAAGTCACACTAGGATTGTCTTCCATCTTTATTTTTTTCCCCCTTAGTAGTTTTACTAGCAGTATTTTATGGTATGCTTTAGATTAATCTCAAAATATTCAGTTGTGCCACTGCTGACATGCTAAATATCACCAATTTAAGAAAAAAAAAAATCTTTTCAGAAATTCGTATTTCCTACCAGAGTATCAGCAAAGTTATCATCAGCTACAACCAGCAGAATGCATGTACATTTTATCACTACAGATCTTACTGATTTAATATTATTATATAAATAGATAGGTATTATGAGAACTAATGTGTTCTTATACATGGCCTCAGCATAAAGTACTTCCACTGTCAGTAAATCAGCTGATTAAGATAAATTGGAATCTATAATTTAGCACCCTTCAAGAAAAAAAAAATTATGGAGAAATGACCTTAGGTAAGAAAATAAGTTAAATATTAATGTATCTGTACTTAACTAGGACATACAGCTAACCCACGGGGGAGGAGAGGATGGGGAGAGAGCAAATCTTTTAGTTCAGCACTCACATTTCAGCCATGTGTAGATATCCCGTTAAATTTACCAAGAGCATGTGAAATGACTGAGCATACAGATTGAAAATTAAAATTCTACACTATAAGGAATGGCCTAATTAAATTTCTTATAAATTGAAAAATACAGTAGCAAATGCACAATACATACTAAACTACTAAGTAGGAGACAAATTTTGAAATCCAGACCCATATGGAAAGGTATACAGTGAGAGACAATTTGTGACAACAGTATTTAAAGAAATCACAGAGCTTCATTTATAACTCACAGATTTATGCAACTGTGAACTCAGCCTCATCTGCTTGCTGCCATATCCTATACTGCTAACCTCTGTAAACTCTGCAGTTTTGGAGACTGCAACACTTAACAAGACCTTTTAAATTCTCCTCCAAACTTCATTCTCTCATTCAGTTCTTCTGAAGAAGAACAACTTCTGTTTAAATGAATATGAATTACTGAATTACAAACATGGTGCTCAAATAGAGCTCACTAAATCCATAATTACTCCAAGAATTACCCCAAAGTTAGAGTTATCTAAAGAAAAGCCACACATTTAAAACACTGCCACCTCTTACCTAAGACCTATATTACATAAGTAAGATCCTGAGTCGGAGAGAGGGAATTAATACAAGAACATAAGCATGTTCTGAGTGCAGCAGCCTTCCTACTTGTGTTACTACAACTAAAACACATCTTTCAGATGACACGGCTTACTCAGTTCAAATATATTCTACTGTCTTACTAGATACTTGCTCAGAAGGAAGATCCAAACTTCATGGTTAACTGCACGTTTTTTTGGTAAGGTACTTGTTTGCATGGATAGGTTAATCACCTCCCAGTGAGCAAATACACAGAACTACACAATGATCATGCAGACTCTGATACAATTTTGTAAGTTCTTCTAAAAGCTTTACATTTCAAATGGAAACATGTAACAGAGTAATTCCAATGGCTTCCTATACTGCTTTTCCTAATCCTTTTACATTAACTACTTCCCCAGTAAAAGTTTAATTATGTTTGAAAGGCAAACAGGCTAATACCAGCATCAAAGTGGAAAAGGACTATTCAGAACAGTACTCAATTTGTTTAAAAAAATAATTCGTATCGATTGGATCGTGTCTGTATTTGGCATGATTATAAACAGTTGCTTCTGAATTATATTAAATTGCTCTAAATTTCACAACAAAATACTCCAATCTTCACCTGGAAATAACAATCCTACTGCATTCTTGCTGATGACAGCAAAAACACTTCAACTAACTACAACAAATTGTAGTTAGGATCTACACACTCTGGCAGTGAGTTTGCCTAAATCTACCATGATTTCTAAACATATATTTAGAAACACACTGGAGAAGACAGAGAAAAAAGGAAGAAACAGTTTTTTCTGTACCTGGCAAGTCTGAGAAAAGGAGAATGCACTCATTGAATCCATTAGCCAGAAGACGATCCCTCAGTTGTTGAAGTATGGCAACTCCAATACAGAACGGGAAGGAGGAATTTCCAAGCAGTAATGTATCCCACAAGTGAAAAATTTTGTGCAAAGGAAAGACATCTGCATAATGAATAAGCACAAAAATTAAAACTCTATAAGCATATACACACATTAACAGGGTTAAAGAGTTGCCTACATACTTCCTTCCTCTTCCATCTTGAGTTATTTTTATTTGGGAGCAAAGAGGACTTAACCTGTTTAGGATCACATTTGTCTTCATAGGCAGTTTGATTATTCCAGAAATCACAGTCTTCTTTTATTAATAAATACTTGGAAGCACGTGGGTTTTCACATTTCAAGCATGCCAAAAATTAGGCGATTTTTTTTTTTTGTATAGTACAATTATGTATTAAGGCATGCATATCAGTTTTTCACAATAAGACAACACTAATGAGTTAATCAATAAGATCAACTACTTACAATTACACAAAAAAAATGAACAGAATAAAGAAAAAATTAGCAGAATAAAAGAAAGACAAGGAAAAAGGCCTATTAAAAATAGCAAGATTTTATATATGAAGCTGGAGGTGGCTCTCTTAAAATAAACGATCTTCCAACTAAATAGTTCTAAGATTTTTTTGCACTTGATTGCTTAAGGAAACCATCTCCTTGGTTTTCTAAATGTGGTGATTCTCATGAAAGGTACAGAAAAATGGACAACTGCAAGAACCACTGCTTTACAGTCAAGATCTTTAGAAACTGCAATCAAGAGTCTCACATTAAGTTCTCTGATATTTCATCAGAGAAATAATCTATGAGCACTTTTCATTCTGCCACTTTTAAAAAAATTTAAATTCAATGTCTGCCAATGTTGATATGACATGGAAAAAACCCACAGATTTTTGAGAAAGTTTTTAAATTGCTTTCTAGACTTGGTTTATTAACTTTGTCCTCTTTAATTAAAAGCTCACCAAATTATAAAGATCTTTTTGTTCCTAATATACATGCACAAATACAGGAAACCAGTGCTATCAGAATAATAGTGTGTCTATGTGCAATAAAAATATGATTATCTTCAAAAACAAAGTCACTCTCTTTCTTATACTATTTGAGTGAGGGTAGGAAATGGTGGTGAGGTTTGGCTTTGCTTTTTAACTATTAGTACACCTTTTTCCAGTAACAGCTTCCTTTGAATACACCCTAAATACTGCATATGTAAAATAATCCAGATAATAATAACAACAACAACAAACGAACTATATAATAATATAACAATAACAACAACTCAAAAAAGTAGTAGAAATGCTAATTATTACCAAGTCAGGGCAGAAAGTAAGTCACAGGCACTGCTGAGTTTTCCACTCACAATATATCCTTGCAAATTACAAGCATCCTACTAAATGACCTGTCATGCTAATTAGAAGGGCTTTAGCTGAAAACGTGAGAAAAATTAAGCTTAAGAAATATAAGAGCATTAACTAGAGGGAAAAAAAAGCATACTCACGTGTAAACATTGTAAGAAACCAAGGAATCGCATAAAGCTGCAACAGGTGGTGATGGGGGGAAGAAGACAAAAAAACAAGTTTTGAGAACTAAAGTTGTCTATGACAATCGTCAACAACATTAAAATTTGCCTATTTTGCACGAATTTAATTAGAAAGGAAAATAACTGCAGTGGCACATCTACTATCACACAACTCTTAGCCCCTCAGAAGCTTTTTTCATCCCCAAATTTTTCAAATTACTAATTTCCAACACTGTACTGAAAAAAATAAAAAAAAAAAAAAATCAATCACCACCCTTACTAGGATGGTTTGCAAAATAGAACCTCCAAAGTCTTAAAGAACTCAAAAACCTGCTCCACTAAACTGCTGCAATTCTCACTAAGCTAAGCAAAAACTAGCCAAGGATGCCTGAAAAAGCATAAACCAACTGCATTCAATACATCTTTTGACTATGGAAGAAAATGGTTTTATAGAAAAAATTAAAAGTTCAAATCATGATTTCCAAGAGAAAAAATAACCACCTCTGCCTTTTTCTGAGATGCTAGCATTTACTAGAATGCATACATGTCAGTGAAGAAATTAAGGACAGTTTCACTCTCAATAAATGCTTACTAACACCCTAAGCATTTATGTAATTCTACTGTGACCATTTTAGGGCAGGTGTCATCCAAAGGGGTCCTGCTTCAGCACTTACACCACTGAGACTTGTGCTGCTGCAACAGCTACAGAAAACCTTTAATGTCTGCAAACTTTCATACTCATGACATCATACAGAGAAAGAAGAGCTAAGCATTTATGACGCCTTAAGAACTTCTAATTTTTAAATGAAGGATTTAGCAAGACAAAGGCAACAGAATCTATTTTCTTGAAACATCAAACTGCACAGAAAGTTTCCATAAATTAGGAACGCAAGAGTGAAACGATCATTGTTAAATTTTACTCAGCTGCATAGCTCATGTGCTATGAAGATTTACAGTTAAACATAAAGCTTAATATATTACTTTTTAACTCATAAAAAGTGCAAATTAATCCTCCTATTGAGCTTTTCCTGGAAGTAAACAAATGAGAAGCAGAAAATATAATTGATATTATGTTAATAAATTACTTCTTATTCCATAAACTCTGAAATGGGTTATGGCTCTGACTAAATGATGTAAACATTTGCTGAAAAACTTCTTAGTGCAGCTCTCTCTAAGTTTTATTCCTATGCCTTCATCTGAGCATCTGAGATCTGAACCATACTGTCCATAAACTAAAGAAGGCTCAGTGACCTTTTCACCACTTTAATATTCAGCAGGCTTTTATGAAGCTTGGCCTCCAGCCCATCAGTTGATTTTAAGTGTTCAAAATCCAAACCAAATCAATTTCTATCACCATTTTAATCTTATAATACATTCATACTATTTCCCTGAGTATCTCTACATCACGTTTTAAATAGATGGCATTCTAGGGAATAATAACATATCCTGCTCCCTGACATAGCCGCTACAGTGGCTGTGATCAGCCAATACCTGTTTATCTGCTTGTTTGTATGCCATACTTTGCTTCCCATGCAGTAGGAAAACAAGCCTAGTGTCCTGAGGCTCCTCTTTGCTTGGAGGTACATATTATGTAAACCACATTATTTCCTCGGTATTTAAAAGCAATTATTTCCTCCATTTCACATATTTGATCAAAATGTTTTACTAAAGCAGATCCTAACTTTCTCCTAATTTCACAAACACCTCTATTGTGCATGCATTTACACAGAAATATACAAGAAAGTACATGAACTGTGAAGCTCTGAGGTTTATTAAAAAGTAATCACAAGGAAAATCGCTGCTTTGCTCTAAACCATCCTCACCAAACCTATCAGCAGTCACATGAAAAGTAGGTCAAACAATTTAAGTACAAGGTGTCAGGCGAGCTTTTATTGAAGGGAGGCTTTCTTCTGATTTTAACAAATACAATTGGTTTCAGACAAGGAGGTGTTGGTAAGCCTGAAGAGGTTATGGATGCTATCAGTAAGCAAGGAAAGGAAAGGCACAACACCGGTGGCATTACTCCACGACGGCAGTGAAAGGGAAGGAGGAGCTGCACTGACTCCGGGACAGAGCTCCGGGATGCGCTTGGGACCAGGACTGCACACAGCGTTAGTGAATGCTGCCCTCCAGCGGCCGCCGCCCGGAACTGCACCGCGCCTCTGCAGAAATAAACTCCAGCAAAAGAGGATTTCAACCCTTCAGTGCTGAACCCTGAAACGTAAGGGGGTTGTGGTTTTACTTGACACTTAATTCTCCGGACCTGGGAAGTGTACCTAATGTGTAATCAAAGTAGCATCAGAGCTGCTGTAACAGCCTGAGAAGAAGCCAGATTAAAAAACAAGCCTGTAAAACCAATACATCATTTTTTAGAGAGACCTTGAGAGGAGCAGTGCTATAATTACAATCTTGCTTTGCTAGCAAAATACAAGGTCTTTTGTGCTTTAAAGTAAGAACCTCTACATTTTTTATATATGAAGTACACAGCAGTCCCCTTAACACCAGTTCACATTCAAACAATCTTAATAATAAATCCACAGGGTTTTCCTAGTTACAATTGAAATCTATTGACCTTAGACAGGGTTTCATTCTCCATTTTTCCATTATGCCTAGCTAAATTCCTTTTCAATAGTTAAACTCCTTTTCAATTTCACTCTGCTATGACAAATTCTGCTCAGTACCTGAGCTTGGAGATGCAGTTTGTTGTTTTTCAGCAGGATGAAGATGTTTAACTGCCTATTGCTAAGTGGCCATGTTCTGAGAGGAGCGCATCTTCCATTAGACATTCAAAGCTCTTAGAGATATCGGTTCAAATCTTGATGAAAGTCTTTTCCATGAGGATTCTTCTACTGCCTGCTAAAACTGTCTGCACTGTTTCATTATTTGAATGTTCCTTCAGATTATGACAATTTTACACACTTGTGTCTATAAAAGATTGAGATTTCAGTTGTAAAGACAATCGTTCTAAAGAAATTTAGGCTCAGGTGATGTTGATTCTAAAGAGATTTCAGAGGGAAGACCAAGGTGAAAATGAGTGTTAATGTTTATCGGTAGTGATGTTAGGAAGTATTAAAAGGCACACACAAACTTCTTGCTCTGTGAAAAGTCTGTTAAGAATAAAGTAGCTCTTCTGTGTGATGCAGGGGCACCTTATGAACATCGAAAGGGAGCTATGCACCTGTTCGCAGGATAAGGGAAATGTATTATTTAAAATTAAAGGTTTGAGTTTTCAGAACATCAACAATGCCAACATTTTCTACAACTTATTTGTTATGTGTGTATATAATGTGTTTACCAAAAGGTTCCAGGAAAATTCAAAAATCTTTATGGAAATTCACCTTTCACACCTTAGAGTTACAGAGC
The DNA here is from genome assembly GCA_013397815.1 of Aleadryas rufinucha. Lineage (NCBI taxonomy): Eukaryota > Metazoa > Chordata > Aves > Passeriformes > Aleadryas > Aleadryas rufinucha. Next base: position 138,253 of record VZTH01018247.1, read on the forward strand.
AGAGATTAAGGTTAAATACCTACAGTTTTAAAGATTACAACCACAACAGGACTAACAATTATTCTTGCAATCTCTTATAGAAGAATCCTCACCTGATGATCTCTTGTTCAACGCATTTTGAAACTGGTAAACTGCCATGTCTTCACCACTATTAAAATAACTTATAGATGATATAAATGATTTATAGATGGACAACAGGAAATCCCTACGATACAGTAGATATTTCACACTATTTTCAGTGTTTGAGACTTTCAGTGGTGAAGCCTTTCCTTCTCACAGCTGAGCTTGCACAGAAATACAGGAACTACCACAATCAATGGCAATGGGCAAGTATTCTAACTCCAACAGTTGAGTAGCTAATTTGCTTCAGGAGAACCTGCTAAGAACCCTGAAATCGAAAGTTGTAAGGCAGTTTCTGCCATCCTAACTTGCTTTCTACATACTTTAGGCAGGAACTAGCTTAAATGACAACAGAAAGGATTCAGAAAAGGTATAATATAATTCTTTTCTTATTGGATTGTGCAGTAGCAATCCCAGATATTGAAAATCTGTTAAGTAATCTGATCTTTCTTTCCTAGCATACTAAAAACCATTTGCCATAGCTACACAGAAGGCTGGTCAAACAGAATCAAAGAATGATTCTCAGCTAAAAGGAATCCTTTTCACCTTTGCCCTCCCCGCCTCCCCCAACTGTATCAACTCCATCCCCACCTTCCTCCCTCCTCTGTCATGGTCATCCTCACCAAGCAGCGTGAACCTCAGCCCTCCAGCTCAGTGCCGCCACAAACACCCACCTTCCCCAAAGACACCCCCACACTGAGCACCAAAACTTCACAGCCCTGCTTTCTTTCTTAGAAGTACTTTAAAAGATAAATTATTTGTATTTTTTAGATATTTTTTTTTGTACATATTGTTAGGAAGTCCACCATTGTTAAGCAATGCCAGATTGACCAAAGGAGGGCTTTGAAACATGTATCTCTTGTTACCTATTTCTGACCCAACTTGTGGTGACCAGGCCCAAACCATTCTCTCAAGAATAAAACAAAACCTTTTAATAAAATTAAAAGAAAATAAAAATCTGTAATCTTATTCTGAACATTTCAGTAAGGTTTTTACTGTTTATACTTTAGCTGTACCCTATATTGCATGACCGTATATGAGAGGCCAAAACCATAGAAATTTTTCTTTTTTTTCCCCCTGTCTACTAAATGCCTGTTTCTTTTTTTTTTTTTTTGTGTTTGATATATGTGTGGGACAATGTTGTCCAACAATATGTAGAATTTTATTTTGCTGAGTTGTTCTAACAACTGTCCCAACTGCCGCTTTTTGCTTTAATTTTCATTTGTTAATAAAAACTATTTTTTTGCTTTCTACAGCTTCTCGAGGAGGGGAGGTGGAGAGGGAAATGCTGAGCTCTTCTCCCTGGGATCCAGTGACAGGATATGTTGGGATAGTTCAAAACTGCACCAGGGGAGATTTAGACTGGACATTAGGAAGCCTTTATTTACCAAGAGGGTGGTCAAACACCGGAAGAAGCTTCCTAGAGAGGCAGTTGATGCCCCAAGGCTGTGAGTGTTTAGGAGGCATTTGGAGAATGCCCTTAACAGCACACTTTAAGTCGGCCCTGAGGTGGTCAGGCAGTTGGACTACACCAGTGTTGCAGGTCCCTTCCAAAGGAAATTGTCTATTCTATAAATTCCTGATTTTTCACCTTCCTGTTCCATGTTTGAAACGCATACACACTTAGCTTCAATCCTATATGGTGCCTAGACAATCATATATTTAAAGGCTACAGAAAGGTGCAAAAGATAAGGCAAACTGAATCACATTTTTAATATTAGATTTTACCCAGCTATATGTACCTACACAAACAAAATTTGAAGAATGATCACTTTCTTCACAAAACAAAAAAATCAGCAAGAAACTCCTCCTCCAGATTCATCATCAGGTAATTGTGTAACAGGACAAACAGAGATAAAGTACTTCAAGGGCAGGATTTTTAAGATGAAGCCCTATTACTGACACCTCGGGCATATCACCCAAAACCAAGCTAAGGCATCTACCTGTGCTAGCAGCTTCAGCACAATGATATTAAGGAACTGCAACCAGTTTGCCTTCTGTGCTAGTGAATAGATGACAACTGTGTCTACCTTCCATATTCCACAGCTGAAAATGCTTTAGAATAATTTATGGCTATAGCTGCGCTTTTAGCAACATTGTACACTTTCTTGTTTTTCTTCAGTTTAAAATGGTCTTCTGTTTTGGGTCAGAATCATCCAGTAAAATAAGGAATGTGTTATAAAGCATTATATAGGGTGGGGAAGATTATAAACTATGGGAGAGTGAGCAAAGAAGAACTGTAAGATTCACTGTATACATCATCCCTCTATTTATATGTAAATCACATAGCCACAGCAATGTACTTAATCCAGGCACCACATCAGCTAATAATATTCACAACGGCTCCAGCTTCAGCAGTGTTCAATATTCTGAGAGCTACGTGACCTGAAGCAAATGAGAAGGGTGACAGGAACACAATCTTCCCTGCAGCAGAGCCCGCGTTTCAATGATGAAAGATTAATCAGGGTTTACTTTGATAGGATTAGTACTCAAGCACGAAACACAGGTTCCGATCTCATTACTACAGTGCATATCCTTCACCTTGATGGATCCCATGCTGCCTTGTTACAGTTACAAAAAATCATCTCTGTGACTAATCTAAACAGCAGAACAACTTTTACTTATTAAAAAAAACCCCAAACCCTGACAGATAATTCAGAAAGGACAGCCTCTCTTCAGAGGTTAGTGTTAATTTTAGAACTTGCATTTTTATTCAATGCAAGAGTTTTAAAAAAATATAACTCTTTTGCAGTTGTTTACTATGATCACCTGATCATCTGTAGACCGTAATATTTAGAGACAAGGCTCATGTATGACAATGTGCTGTCCAATGACTAGCACAACAGAAACTGAAATATAGCAAAACACGATTTTAAACCATTCCATCTGACTTGTACCTTGGAAGTCTTCAGTGGAGAATTATAACTTTATAAGCAGACACTAGGAGCTGCTGAAATATCAGATAAGACCCAAGACGGGTTGCTACAGAGCTCTTGCATAGATAAATTGCCCAAACAAGGACCTGTAAGGTGGTCAGGGAAATTACACTTCTAACTCTTTGGTGGGAAGTAGCATCCTGGACAAAATACACAGAATTGCTTTGGTCAACTGCAGCCTTTAAAAAATAAACATTAAATGCATTTATATAGTGATGCTGCAAAATTGATTCTCCCTCAGGAACTTAAATGTTGCTGTTAACCCTTGCATTTCATCTACCCAAATATTGAGGCTTTCTACAGATGAATATTTTTCCTTCTCCTCACTCTCCTTTCATCTTCCTCCCACCTGTCCTCTTCAGATGTGCATCATCTGAAATACATGTGGCTTTCTCAAACTCCTCTCTTTATAAGGCAATATACTGCTTTTCTCTTCTGCTCATTTTAACACCACTGTATCTACTAAATTTGTATCAGTCAACAACATTATTACATTAAAAACACTCTCAACAAATGAAAGTATATACTTGCTTTTCCATTACAATATTTATAATCAGTGATAATGAGTGTCTGCCAGTCCCAAACTCTCATAAATTCTTCCAGGAACTGTCCTAAACAAATGATTTTCAGAGGCTTGGTCTTGCTGCTCTAACTTAGAATATTTCCTAATAAGCATAAGGCTTTTCTGATAAGCTAAACTTTATATTGCTTATAGAAGCAATGCATATAAATTTCTTACTTATGAAATTTGTATTTCTACATCAACATCTCTGGAATCCAGTTATCTTCTTCCATTTTGACCTCTCAGTCATCATCTGTTCTTATAATCAACCTGTAATTACCAAATTTCTAAATGCCAAAGACAGAACGATATAGACCATATCAATTAACGTTACCTCTATGGCCATGCCTAAATCTACTTTTCAGAAACATCAGTATTTGTAGGCAGACAAACATTTTTATTTTGGCTTTCTTGACTATATACACCTCTCTAAAAAAAGGAGGAAAGCTTTACTACTTACAATGATAGCTTGAAGTCAGGCTCTAAAGAAGGCCTTGCTTTGCTTTTTCCAGCAAAGCCCACCCTCTCTACTAGGTTTTGGCCATGTTCTCAGTTTTCATTTTCCTCCATCTTAGAGATTTTTTTTTTCCACTGGAAGCATAAAGCTTGTGTCTGTTATGCACTTGTCCCATGTTTGTGACACACTGCAGCAAATGATTGCTAAGCATTTTCCAAGGTCTGACATATCTACAAGATTGATGATCACTTGAACATACTTTTTCTATTACTTGCAAAATAATGTGTCATTTGTGTTAAACAACAGCATTTAACTAGCTGCAGTAATTTCACTGTTAGCACTTCATGGATACACTAATTTTTGTATATTAACCCACATTTCAAAAATAAATCTAAGTTATAATAACTAGTTAGTAGTATTTTTATTGTATTTACCATCCCAGCAGAACAGGAAGGAATAAAGCATGTAAAACAAGAATCAAAACTTTCCCATTTTATCAGCATATTCAGGAAGGTCTATTAATATGGAAGTTTCACTTTGACAAAAGGGCTACTGAAGCAGTTTGGAAAGGCATCTCATCCCAGTTTCCCTCATTTCCCATTTTTTAATTCCTTTGGATAATACTTATAAGGATCCTTAGCACTTACATCTGGAATAAAGCCAATTTCATTCAGGTGGTTACTCAGCTCTGGATCATGGAATGCAATCATCTGGGAAAACACCGTCAGGTACTCTGAAATGACAAATTCAAGACTATTGTCAAAAACACAAGCCACCACATGCTGCTAGCTCACAACAGAGCTGTAGGAAAGGAAAGCCACTAATTTTAAACCTACAAGAAAACAGCAAGTGAATACCAACACTGTACTCCTTGTTAAAATTACATTCAATACAGAGGAAGAAACATTTAATTTTTCTTCTTTAATACTTCTCAATTTTGATTTTTAAGAATGGTTTACTCGGCTCACACTTAGGTTGTGATGTATGCTTGACATGCAAAGTTAAAAACTGTTTAGTAGCTAGCAAGGAGAAATACCCACAATAAAAGATAAAATTTATTACATCTTCAGCCTGCCCTATTAGGTTGATGGGTACAATTTCATTAAGTTGTCTAAATAACACTTGCTTTTAATTGGAAGAGAAGCACACAGCAGAACACAGGACAGGGACAGGTTTCTCTCTCTGTTCTGCCCCTCTCCCAGTTTTGTCTACACTGTCACACACTCTGTTAGAAGAAAGATGAAGAGGCAATAACATTGCAATTTTGTAACAGATGGCAATTCCTTCTCCACCACGTTCCCAAGAACAGTGTAATTAGGGCAGGGACCGCTAGTCCTGGGGAGCAACAGACAGAGACTGCGAACTCTGCTTCCAGAACATGCTGACATCTCAATGCTCCACACGGCTTATTATATCTACACAGAAGACACAATGCAGCTAAAATTGCAGTGGGTAGTTAAATTACACATTCTTAACCCTTTCCTCTACCTTAAAAAGGCAGGGAAATGACACAGAATTTTCCTTTAAACCTTTATTTATACATTGTTTTTTGACATACAACCCTAGAAAGGATTAATTAGAATACTGAAAGATTCCTAAAGGGTCCAGTCTCCCTGAGTCCTTCATGATGCCAAATGTAGAACAGGAATGCCTACACTACTTTGGTTCACAGAATCCTACTGATCCTTATTTCTAACTTTGGCTGATACATATTTTTGCAAAGCTCTGTAGGAATAACATCAGGAAACCCTGGAGAGCAAAAGTATTATTTTATGGAACAGTATAACCTCTTGAGAGAAGTCTTTACCGAGCTATTAATCTTGAAGTCTAAAGTAGTTGTCTCCAGAGGAACATATTTATTCTTTTCATCTTTAGACCTTTAATGTGAGCAATCTTTCTTTACAGGCAAAAGGATGCAAACATGTTCTCTAGAATATTTTTTCCTATTATTTTATTCAGTTTATAACACTTCTTACCCATTGTCTTTCATACATAAACTGTCCTAATCCCTGTATTCTCTCCTTATGTTAGCTCTCTCCCAATTATCTAATATGTAAATGCTTTTACATCTAATTAGTTTTGTTGATCAGTTCTTAATTACCTTTCTTGAAGACAAAAAATGACACAGTTTAAAGTTGATGAGTTTCACAAGAAATATACAAAAGAATTTCTTTAAAAAAAATACAAGGACAACAAGCCATGCTGATACTCAGTATTCAATAAACATTTATAACTGCTTGCAACTAAAAACCTTCATTACCACCTGTTTCTTTTAACTACTGATGGCTTTTGAAACAGCTTCTTTTGGTTTTTAAAAACTGTCCGGAAGACAAATTATCTCCCTAACACAGACTGTGCCAAGGTGACTTTCTAGGTGGAGACAATTCCTATTTCATGTTTCCATGAAATTTTAAATTAATTTTCAAATAGAACAGACATTCCTAGCTATTGTTTTAATTTCTCTAAGTTACCTATATACTTGCTGAAGGCTGAACTATGGAACATTATTCCTCAGGGTTCTCCAACTCCTATCCTGTATTGAATAACATCATCTTCTGCTCAATAAGAAATTCCCCTCGAATCCCTGTTTTCCTGAATACCATAACTTTCATTTTCTGAGGAACCTCTAGTTTGTACTGTTCCTCTTCATTTTCCCTCACTGTCCAAACAGTTCCTCTAACAGGATGACTTTGATCACCTGAAGGGTAAGTCTTTACAACGTAACAACTAGAAAGGCTATTTACTGCTTTCACAACTTCACAGGCTGGACTGACTCTTACCTTGGATTTTACATAGAACATTTTTGTGTGTGTGTGCGTGCACATCTGGATTTTTTCTCCTGCCTGAATCTTTAACCACTTATTTTGTTCCAAATTTTCTTGCACAGTTACATGATTTTAACTGTGTCCCAATTTTGCAACCACTTAAAAAACTGTAGTTACGTACCCAGAAATAATTCTATTTCTCTTAGAACTACACCAAGTAAAGGGACTTACCTTGAATAACATGAGAATTATCCTTCAAAAAGAAGTTATACAAATACTTTGGAATAAAAGCAGACATGCAGGCATATGCCAGAGCTGAAAGAAATAGAAAAACAGATGCAGTGACAGAGGCAGAATTTAATGACACCTAAAAAAGCTCATTATTAACCAGATAATAAGCACAAATACTTAAATTAATCTATACACAAAACTGATTGCATGCACAGTAGGTATAATAGGAGTCATTGTCCTAAGAAACTAGTTTTCCCCAGAAAGACCTTATATAAAGAAAGCCAAGTATAAGACAATAAAATGGACAAATAAATGGACTATACCTGTTTCAAACAAATCACATTCTAGGAAGATAAAGGTCATATATCCAAAGCTGATCTGATAAACTTTCAGGCACTTAAAACTACCATCAGCTTTTCTGAATAAAGCTGGTCTGACAGTTTAACACTTAGGTTACCAAATAATACATTCACCTTAAGCAAGGCTGAACTACAGCTTCACTGAAAAATACAAGTACTACAGCAGCATTTCCTGTTTTTTTCTATTCAAGGTTATTTGTGCTTTTTATTATGTATCATTATTGTACTTGGCAATAAACAGTATTGGAACGCCTGCTTGAAGAGCAGTGCAACACATGCAGCTTTCAAAACCCAACCAGTTCTTTTGACCAGAACTCAACAAGAACTTTAAAAGTCCTTTGTAGATACAGAAACTTTCCATCTCTAAGTGGATGCACACTTCTGTCTGCACGTAGATACAGATGAGAGACTGTGCTTTTCTTCGCTCACTGCAGAAAAAGGTACTCACCTTCATTGTTAAAATTCAAGTACAGAAACGGTGCACAAAGAGAGTCAAGACCTAAAGAGAGAAGAGCCATGAAGAAACAGCAAAAAGAGCTCATTTATTTTAATGCACAAGTCACTAATTTATAATGAAAATTTGCACACTAGATACTGGTTCTGCATTGTCAGGGCTTCACAAGTAATGGTGAGAACAACTGTGAAATCAATGCATGAAAACAGCAAGGATTTCAAATTGTTCAGCTATAATGCCAAATTGATTATTCCGCCAAGGTATCCAAGAAAGGCCAATTACCATCCCAAGAACTCAGTAACTTTTGCAGTATTATCTTGGAGCTTAATAGCAAGCAACAGACTTTTCTTTATGAAATAAAGTGACTGAAACTTATGAAGACTGAATATGTAACAAAGAGTGGGACAATTTTTTATTACAAATTAAATGTAAGTTATTAGGATTTAAATTTGCAATAACCCACAGATTCATTCTTTAAATGAAACAGAGGAAAGTGCTCAAAAAAAGGCTTATATTGTGAGGGTGAAAAGCAGGAAGAGGTACTTTTAAGTCAATCAAAGCTTTCCATTCCATTATCTGCCCTTGGCAACTAGTCAAACTCACCTTGCCAGTACACCAAATTAGGATGGGAAACAACCCAGGCCTTCAATACACGTCTGAACTTTGCATGACCCTCTGGTGATGACAGCAATTCATCATACTGATGGCAACGAGGAATATCAACTTCAATCTACACCACAGCCAAGCATATAAAGAGAAATGGGGATGAGTGGGGTAGTACTACAGCAATCTTGCAACACTAGAGGTGGAAGTCAGCCAAAATATGTAGGTCAGACCACCATCATACACAATCTGCTGCCTCCATCACTCTTAAAACCAAAACTGACATGGGACCTAAGAGACCTGTCAAAGTTTAAAAAATAGAGATTTTTTTCCCCCCCTTTTCTGCACTCATTTTTTAAAGGGTTCTAGCCCTTGAAAAAGGCAGAAAACAGATGACAGTTACAATTTTTTTTACTTCTGGACTCATTTCAGGTGGTAATATTGCTTTGCTCTAAAAGGTAACCAAATCAGAGTTCTCAATATTGTAACCAGTTTGATGGACAATATTTCTTCACACAACTGAAAGGAACAGCTGTTGTTTGTAATGTCTTTTTATGTCTGGTAAGAGAACATTTGAGAACATTCTCTTCTTAGAGAACCAAATTGCTCAAACCCCCATTGCTGTGAAGTATAGCTCACCTTACAGGATCTCAAGGTACTCAGCATTATCTGCTACGAGGTCCAACAGGCACAACAAGCATTCTATAAACCCAGGATTTTTAACAAGAAATCATTAATATTGTTCACTACACTGCTGCTGCTACAGAAACAGTGACTATAAAGTAAAAAAGGATTTCAGCTTCCCCATGTTGAAAGTTGAGTTAAAGTACTTGTGCCAATCTGTTTTGCAAGATTCTTGCTACAGCATAAGGCTAGAGGGCAAGGGGAACTATATTGTTATTATCCACCACATGTGCTGTAATAGGCAAGTGACTGCTGTAATAGGCAAGCAATGGGTGGGAAAGATCTTCAAGTGACAATATTTGGTAACACCGTAAGTCTTACTTGTCTGTCTGTAGGAATCGGTGTGTCTTTATCAATGGCATCATATTTTGCTTCTATGGCGCCCTAAATGTGGAAGAAGAATATTTGAATTTAGAAAGCCCTTACCAACATGAGTGCATATGACAATGTACACGCTGATATGCAGAAGTTGACTGTTTTTGTTAGGAACTTTAGTTAGCAGAAGAACAGAAAATTCTGACAGCGTAATTTTAACAAAACCAATCTTTATTCTGTTACTAACTCAGGACATACAGACCTTTCCATAGATCTCCCCAGCATGATCTTTAGTGATTTTCAGCTGTTTATGCAGAAACCTATGTACTTTGTAGTTTCCCATTTTCAAGTTAAGAGATGCTCTCAGTTTAAATCCAGTGCTTACCTCAGCCACTGGCAAGTGGCTTTCAGCATCATCTCTGTAAAGGTACTGAATCCAGCTGCCTGTTAATTGATATTGCCAATATAGATGACTTAAGTAGCCTGTCCTTGCACAAATCCCAAGGCAGGCATACTAACAAGTCCATTTTAATGTTATGGGACAGGAAAACACCCATATTGTACAGATGACAAGTTGCTGAAACATGAGAATTGAGTCATTTCCTAAGACTCAGGCTACAATCCTGACCAGCAGTTTTTCTTTATCTTTACAGCTTTTTTTGCTGATTATATTATATAGCACTCAGAAGATCACATCCTAAGGTAAATCTCCAGAATAACCTGGCATGTGTTATCTCTAAGAATCTCTTTGCTCCGCTGCTGCAGGATTGCAAGCAAGGTAAATCCAAAGGCTGGGTAGTCCAACAACTCTGTGAGGAGACCTCATTTCTGGCACATTCCATTGTCCAAAAGGACTGTATTTGATTTATTTATTCTCCATTCTTTCTGGGAAGTGTATTGATTGGTAGGTAAAAAAAAATACATTTCATGCATTTTCTCCTGTTTTGTCCAGCTATTGCTGACTGAAGCAGAAGGACTGTCAACTGCATTTGTCAAAAATATTAAAAATCAAAACAAAAAAGCCCTGTTAACTATCAAATGTCAGGGTATAATTTTCCACCCCATAATTGAAATTAAAAGCAGTCAAGTTTACATATGCTTTCTGAAGTCAAATAACCTTACAGACAAGAAGCAAGTTTGGCAGAACATTGTCTTTATTTGCACAATTTCATGACTCGTTTTGTTTGAAATTCCAGTAACTCCACCTGCCAAATTTTAAATCCATTCCAGCTTCCTTGTCAACTCCATTCCTATCCCACTCCATCCCCGGTCAGTACTGGAACTTCTTCAAATGCCCTTACCTCAACACCCAACAAGGCAGCCCAGGTTATGCCTCTCAGAAGGGGAGGGATGTCAACTCTGGCTTCTTTCCAAATTTGGTTTTTCTTGTATGGGTAGGCCTTCAAAGAGAAGAGGTTAATTGCAAAAAATGTCACCATGTAACTGAAACAACTCGAATCCCAAAGCTGGGACAGTCTTCCCCCAAGTGAAACAGCTTGAACAGTGAATACAAATTCCACAAAAAGTGAATTTGATTCCTAACGGGAAGGTATGGATGAAGGACTACTGTTTGATGTTAAGATATTCACTCTTTCTCATAAATGCATTCATGTGCTCTACTGGATAGATCTACTAATGAAACTTCATATTACAAGTTTTTTCTTCATTTTATGTTTTTTTGCATACTATGTATCCACCTTGGCCTTATTAAACATTTCTAGTTTATACTTGGTAATGTGCATCAGCTGTCTCATTCTTAAACAGGAATCCATCTTTCTGCATATATTTAAATTAGGGGCTGCTATTCCTTTCCCCAGTATAAACCTCACATTTATAACATGGCACTGCCATGTTTTCAAATACTTTACTGCTTGGAAATGCAGAAATGTTACAGGCATATTTATACCTATAATAGCTTAGTCTGTTATGAAATAAAGGATGTAAAATTGTTTTCATCAGTAAATAACCAGTATTACCAGCAACTCTATTTTCATGTGCATGCTTTAAAATCTACTTTTGTATTCATCAGTACTGAGAATAATTTGCTCTATTTTTATTTTCAATCTTCTTATACACTTCTGAAGGGTTTTCTTCCCCTTTCCCACTGTGGTCTCTTGCATCTCTGCTTCCTTTTACAATTACTTGGTCTTTCAAAATCTTCCAATTAACAGACCAAATCCAATTATCCAGCATCACAAGGACTCCATACCTTCAACAGCCTGTCAAACAGGACAATTCTATTTAGCTGGTACTCTGTGTCCCTCTCCCGGATGATCAGAGGAAGAGTAGCAGCTGCAGAGAGCTCATTGCTACTGTTGGAATGAGGTAAAGCTGGCTGGCTAGAAAAAAAAAGGATAGTAATAGTGAACAGCAAGAAAAACAAATCACTGAAAACAATTAGTACCTCATGAAGCATTTCTGAGTCAGAAACAAGTATAAATGGATAATTTTGAATATTCAGCACAAACAATTGATTTCCAGGATAGAAGCTAAGATCCTGTTTGGTATCAGGGCCTTAAGCGCAGAGTGCTAATCAGCTTTCAACTTTTAGAGCCAAACAAAGGCATGTTAGTTTTGCTTTTGGGAAGCAGTTGTGTCTGCTGTGCACTGCTGTGCAGTGTGCCATTCAAATAAAACTAGTAACAGATGTACAAATTTACACACATACTTACTCATCTTCAAGCAATGGATAAAATGCTTCTCCACCAACATCCTTCAATCTCTGAAATGAGGAAGAAAAATAATTCATTATCAGAATGCTGCTCAGAATTCAAGTGGAAATCTTAGTGGAATACAAAAACTATTAATTAGCAATTCATTTGCCAAATTCAGTGGCTTGCCTTGAGACCTAAGCATTAGCTCAGACCTTTGCCAGCAATAAATAACACAGCCTTCAACATTACAAACTTTTACTAATACAGGCTTTTGGAGTTGATAGAAGTTCTCCTGCCTGAAGGTAATTCATATCATCCATAAACCTATTTCCACACAAAAAATAGTTTATATGGACCATGGATTAATAGATCAATAATATTACATAGTTCTTCTTTGTTTCCTCATTTTTCTACATGGACTTCCTATCCAAGTAGATGCATAGCAACTGCACAACTTACTTTTATGGTTCTAATCAGTTCAAGAGTAATGCAAACTTGAACTCCTTTTAGGAAATACACTCAGCAAAAATGACAGACAAACATTGCTGGATTTTTGACTGAAGTTTTCAGACATCTTATGGTACATGATTAATGTTTAATACCATGCTCCCTGCAGTGCTCTGTTTTGCAGTGCAGCCCTTAACTTGCAGGCACACGGCACACAACCTGTTCCTCTTGGGGATGACAGAAGAGTTCATTCTCAGTTCATTCAGTACAGCTCCTCTTTTGATTACAAGCATCATGCTCTGATCTATAAAAGGTGTTTGAAAAATTGCTCAAGTTCAAAAATTTATTTCAACTAACACTGCAAGGTTCAGGCTTGCACCTTCCCCAAAACGAAACTTCAGTGTTTAATTATTTCCTGCTGTATTTATAGAAGTAGGCAGCAATATCCAAAATTACAGATCAAAATGTTTAAAAAAGCCTGAAAAAGCTGCCCTCTAGTAAGAACAGCAGTAGGAGCTGCAGTGTGTATTATGTTTAAAATAGTTGTTGCGTATTTTTAACCTCCCTCCTGCCTCGCAAGCCCCACTGACCAAGTGAAGAAAATAACCCAGTTCTTTGGTCCGCCTTGATGCTTTTGTGTGAAGTAGCACAAAGTTCTACTGAAGAAATATGTTTACACAGTGTTTGACGCACTGCCTCCAAAATTAAGGTGGCAGAGTCAGGAGCCACCTTCTTTTTTGTACTAGCCCCTGTAATCATACGGAAAGGGTTTTTTTAAAAAAACTGACAGAATTGCATTTGATACTATAAACAGCAAGCTGCAAACAGTGCAGCATAGTTTCCCAATTCAACAGCAAAAAAGCTCTACATGAGTAAAGACATGCAAACAATTCAAACGTTTCAGTGATATATGCAGTGAATCTTGTAACTGATCATTACTTCAAGCCAAATCATGAGTTACCACATGTTCAGTTTCCCAATGAAGATGTAAGAAAACTGCATTACAGCATTTTTGCAAAATGCTCTGAAGAGATCTTTTGAACTAGCAGTTTCATAGATATATATTCCAAAGAGTAATAATCAGCTAGTGGAAGCTTGGTATCCAGTGTTAAGTATAAAGCTTTTGAGGAGCTGAAACTGAACTGAGTTGATTTTTCTTTTGGATAATGTGAGCCATTGACAGACAGTAATTAAAGCATACAGAATACACACACTAATCAAATAGTTTTAGCAATTGTGGAGAATACCAGGTACTACAGAACTATTTGCACTACACCAGAACAAAGCAGGTAACAGAAAAAGGAAAGGGAGGGACAGAAGATAAATCTAACTTAATAAACTTTTGCAGACAAGGCAATTCAATAGCACAAACCAGAATCTGACTTGGATACCATGAAGTGTTCTCTTGGAATCAGTGACACTTCTGTTGGTAGAAGTAGCAGTAGGAGCTGCTGTTAAACATTCCCTTTAAACAAATGTTTCCACAGAGAAGAACATAAGAAATGCACAATATTCCTCTTACATTTCGGAGCTGGCACAGAGACAAAGTCACAGTTGTGTCATCTAGGAGGGAACTTCTATCTCGTCCTTGCCCAAAGCTCTCACCATCTTCTAACAAAAAGCTTCAAAAAGGAGAACAAAAAAAGAATCAGGTCGTTTTACACCACAGGACTTGTGCTACGAAAAAATTTCTTACATCAAGCAGTTTCCTCTTTAAAACAAAGTGTTAGGTCTTAGAAGTACACTGTATTGACTCTGCATGGCATGAAACCTGCTATCAAGGGAATGCACAATCACCTTAAATTATTCAGACAGCTTTTTTTGTAAAAAGGCACACTTCAGGTTTTCTATAATTTTCCTTTGCACTCAAAGGAAGCGTTATGAGATATGGGATTAATATTCCTTTTTATTCCTTGATCTGGCACAGACCAAGACTGTCATTTATTGTGAAAAGCAAAAATAAAATATTATTATCATATGAAAGCCAGTTCCCATCATGACAAAAAACCCCAAGCAAAAGTCTGACCTTTTCAGTTGCAGTCCATCTACAGATACAAATGCATCCAAGACAGAGAGTACACAAATTTTCCATTCCATGGTATTTTTAAAGTAGATCACATGAAACCTATTTTCAGAATTTAAGCTAGCATTCTCAGTGTCACTTAAGAGTTAGATTGCCTTTTAAAAATTAACTCCTCATCCTGAAGATAGACAGTAAAGTGGAAAATATTTTTCCCTCATAATTCAAAAGCACCTACATTCGCCCACGGGCAACAAAATAAGCAATCCCTCAAAAATCTCACACTAATTTTGATACCAAAATAACACTTAAAAGCTATAACCTCTTTTTTTTTTTTAAATAAAGATATTGCATTTCGGCTGTACACATACCTCATCTGTTTTTTAAACAGAAACAGTAAATTGATATGTATGGGCACATAATTACGCTACTAAGATCAGGTCATGGGATTAAAACATGAATGTACAACATAAAATTGCAACATGTGCAGCAATAAGATAAAAGTAGCAATCACTACAATGCTGTTACAGAGTTCTAAGTCATAAAATGAAGCATTTTGAAAAAAAAGTAGTCAGCTGATCTGCTGAATAACTGGGTTGTCCATTCACTTCTGCTGCTCTGTGAAAGGGAATTCAGAATATGAGAATTTGCTACATAACATATTAAGTTAAATTACAATTACAAACATCCCTCTGAAGCACAGTGAGACACTATTACTAAAACTTAATTATATTGGAAAGTGTGCAAAATTTAGGGACTTCCATTCAGTATTTTTCACTTCACCAGCATCTTTTCAAATTTCAGAAAGCAATAGGTAGGTGACAGATACAAGGCATTCAAATAATGACCTAAATTGGGTAAGAGGGGAAGTGACAATTTCCTGCTGTTTAAGAACGCCATTTTCAGTATTTTTCACATATACAGGTATTGAAACTAAATATGCTCTCTTGCAGTCACTAGCATCCATCCATCCATCCATCCATCCATCCATCCATCCATCCATCCATCCATCTTTCCTCCCTCCTTTTCCTCAAATTGCTTCTCCATCCTTACTTGGGAAGTGTGCAGACAGGTGGCTTCGATCGAATGATTTCCTTGTTGACAAGTTCTTTCTCCAAGTCTCCTCCAGCCAAACACCAGAGATAATAAACCTCTTCAATTGATCTTTCTGCTAGGTAATCATTATCTTCATCTGTTGGGAGAAATGACACAAAAGTAAATTACAGCCTTTTAGGTAGTTTGTATTTTTTTCTACAGCTCTGAACACATACTGACAAAAATAAAATTATTCTGCTTGAAAGGTCATAACCTTAACATGAAGCTATAGGAAAACTGATCTTTCCTTTGCAAATGCTATTTAAGGAGATTTAAGGAAAGAAGTAATTAAAAAAGCAGGTATTTCTGCAGTTTGCCATGAACCCCTCACATGAATATATTGAAGTGTGGACTTTTGCTTCCTGTGTGAAACAAACCAAAACCAAACCAAACCAAAACGAAACCAAAACCAAACCAAAACCAAACCAGCACTAAGACTTAAAATAAGAAACAAGTGATTCCTGCTGAGTAGTTATAATCTCTCTTCCCTTCACATACCATACTCATGCTAACAAGGTAAAAAATCTTTGTCTAAGTGAGATTTTCTAAACATCTCCAAGTTCATAAGAAAAAACTAATGAGACTTAAGAGAGGTAACATTTTCAACATACTTTAGTTAAAAACTTAGAAGTATATTTTAGTCCAGAATGTGACCTCTTTTACAAAGACCTTGTTTTCCAGTACTTCCAAATATCATCTGATGCTATGATCTAGCAGAATCCAATTACCAATAAGTGGAAAAAAAAAATGACCTTATACATGCACATGTCCAAATGCTAAAGGCAAAAGATACTGCTTTTGCAACATGGACTTGAATACTAATGTTATTTTTTTCCCTGAGGTTGAAGCACAAAATTAAGATTTGATTCCTTTGATTTGCACACATCCCTCAAAACGTTTGCCCATATCTCTGCCCATTAAACAACTTATTGTGTTAATGTAGTGTTGTAACATTTAATAGTCTCTTGTGAATAATTTTTTTGAGAGAAAATGCAATAACATCTTATTTTCCTTCCCCCTCCAATGACATTTAACCCACTACCTGCTTTTACCTTTACATAATTGACTTATGTCTTCAGGAAGTGTTAAATTAGCACACCTTGGAGAAGATGAGAACAGACCAGCAGGTTTGTGGAAGGGAGGATATAGTGAGGATACTTCACTGAACAAACTGTCATGTAGCAATTTCTCTGGAGTTGGCCTTAAGAGAAGAACATAAAACAATCAGAGCAAAGTGCCCCTAAAAATGTTGCATTTCAGCAAAAAGGTCCCCAGTAACAAATATTAGCAAGCTATTTTAAATTATATTGGATTTCGCAAATTTTAATAGCAAAAAATGTCTACCAGTGTTTCTCAATTCATGCAGCATAGCATACTAGTCTGTTTACAGCCCATATTCAGACCTCTAATTCTTCTCTTTTACACACTGAAAAGCACAGAATTGGGAATTTCTTATAGTCAGCCCAAATGTCAGTATTCCAAAAAAAGGTTCAGCAACAGTTCTTCTAATTTCATAGCAACCCACAGAGTTCACTAGGCCCTTGGACTGACTACTTGCCTCTTAGAAGGCTGGAACGTAAGGCATTTCTTCAGTAGAGCTATGGTGTTTTCAGAAAGGTCCTGGAACGTAAGAAAAATATGGAGGAGGTCTGTTTATTACTGTCTTAATTCAGCAAGTCACTTGGCTCATACTTAACTTTTAACATACAGGCTATTCCTTCGAGGGCAATAAAATTTCACACCTACGCACATGAGATTAGCTGTGTGAGATCAAAATGCTGGGGAAGCAATTCTTCTCACCTTCCAATCCTACATTTAATTTAGGGGGAAAAAAATCTGAAAAATTTGCAATGTATGCAGGTTTTTACTTATTTTTAAATTTAGATATTCTGTACCCTGCTGGAAACAATGCAGTACCTAGCAACTTCTGCTAACAATCAGAAACCTCTCATATAATGTCCCAAAATATACAGACACTAAAATTCAGTGATTATTTTTGTGGGTAAGGAGAAGTTGAACTATATAAATCTACACGACCAGAATATGTAAAGTGGACCAGATAAGAGACTTAATTTCTGGAAGAAATACACTTAAGCACCAAAACTTTAAAGAAAATTTATAACTTATTAATCCTCCCAGAGAGCATTAATATTTACTGAGACTGAGCAATTTTAGGAAAGAATATTACCAGTACTGGCTATTTGAAAGGATCTTAGATATGTAGTTTGGACTTCAAAATTTTTCATCATATTGCAATACAGCAAGTGACCAAATGAATTAAAAAAATATATATGGGAAATACTATGCAACAATAATAAAATATTCTGGATAAGACGGCATGGAAGAGCAAACTAGTTTCACAAACCTTAATAATATCAAGGCAACCATGTTCTTCAGCCAATACAGTTACAATATCATCTACACAGCCTTTGAAAAACAAACAGAACAATAAAAACTTAAAGATTATTAATAAAGTGATACCAATTAAACAGGATATCAGATAAATATCCACTCCAATAAAAAGCATTTAATTTTGGCTTTTTATTGACACTGCCACATCACTTGAAAATGAATTATCAAAATCAGAAATGAAAATTATTATAACCTATGCAGACAGAAGCCTAGGAAAGTTAAGTAGCACATCTAAGCTAACAGTGAAAATCTTTTTACAGGTGTAGTAAATCCAGAGTGTCAGTCTCTGCCAAATAAAGTAAAACAGTCTTTCAACTCACAAAAAAATTAAAAAAAAGAACCCTTGGAAGAACTTAAGGGTACCTACATGAATCTTGAAGTCATTTGTCCCTCTGTTGCTCCTTACAGATAATACTAGCAGTATTTTAGAACTTCTTGTCATTACTTTATTGAATAAATAATTTCCAAGTCACAACATGAATGCTTTTCAGTGGATAAGCCAACAACTTTCATTCAGATTGAAGTGCTGAATGGAGCAATGGATGGAGATGCTTCAGGAAGCCTTGTCACCAAATCCCCAAAACAGTCAGAATTTCAGCACTCAAGCACTAACTGCTGAATGAAAAAAATGTTTCTCCTGACAGCAATTAATTTTAGTATTGCTATTTGCTCTGGATAATAATAACTTACTGTTAAAGCTTCAAATTGCAAATTCATGCCTTTCCCCTCCCCACGGTTTATACATAAACACCACAGAAATCAAGTTTTAAAAGCTGCAAGAATAGTCCCACTTCTGACTCATCTACATTAAGCAAAAATTCCATGTGTACAGTGATGTTTTATAGTTTGAAGGGGAAACCGGGGACAAAAGCCTGGGTTCACTAAACACTTCTCAGTTCTCTTTATTTCTGTCTTCCTATTTGAGTCCTGCTTCTCCCTGCTTGGCCATTACTACACAGGCACTGCTAGTGTGGGGACAGCTTTCTTCAGTGGCATCAATTCCTAACTCATTTCAGAAACCCCCTGCAACACAAACCAACAAACAGCCAAGAAAGCAACCACCATTCTTGAGCATGTTTTCTTTTCTTTCTGTTAATAGTTTGCCCTTACTGTAACACACTCACAGCTCTTCCCAAGTTTTTTCCCCTGGCATCCAGCTCCATACTTTCCCTAGAGAAGCAACACACTACAAATGCCTATTTAAATCTGTAGATGAAAGATGACAAAGGTGAAGTGCTTTAGGTCTGAGCATAAGCTAATTAGTCTGTAAAGCTCTAATCATAGAGCTGCTTGGAAATTTGAAAATTTGATTTTGTGCTACTTACCTAACATAAGTATAAATTTCAATCTTTCTGCTATCTCCAAACTCTGAAATAATTTTCTCCCCTAAATAAATAACAAAGTCAAATTACAGTTGAATTTGAAAGAAACAGCTACTACATAAAAATATTTAGGTAACATTGTATCCCATCTATATACAAAACCACTGAAATAAGCTTCTACATGTGAATTTTAGACATCAAAACCATCTGTAAGAACAAAAAACCTTATTTACGGCAACTATGGCAGAAACAGTTTCACGCCACGATATAGTAAAAATGTATCATTGATAACTTCTCTTAAATGGCACAGCCTTGCAGTCAATTTCTTGTGGTTCCACAGGCAACTATCCTTCACGGTTAACACATACCAAGCACCCTATTCCTTGAACACCCAGTACTGTCCAGGTAGGAGTGCTAACATATTCTGGTATTTGGGGTTGGGTGATGGGCAAGGTGTCATTAACCCCACGCTCAAGAGCAATCAAGTTAATGAAACTATTCCCCCAGAGTCAAAATCAAGAGACTTAGTCTTTTACATACCATGCAAAGCTCAAATAATATTACACCAAGAGACCAGACATCTGATTTAGGGCCGGAAGGCAGAGGTTTCTCACACTGAGTGTGATCACTTGGTTTGCCTATTCCCTGTGCAATTACTTCAGGTGCCAGATATGATGGGTACCTAGAAAGATGCAGCAACATTAGATACTATCCTGTCTGTCCAAAAAGTGTGACTTCCCATTACATAATCAGAATAATTTGGCATTCTGAGAAACCAGAATACTGACTATTTTATTCAGTCAAAATCTACACATTGAAGCGAAGTTTTACTCCAGCATAGTGTTTACTACATAAATGGTCAAATCCCAATCACTAGTCCTGTCTTTTTGTGAAAGGAAACCTCAGCTTAAAAGTAGTATGTTTTCATATCTTAGGGAAAACACACATTGAGTTTCAGCATTAGTATATCAAGTAAGTGTATCCTAGACCCATACTTGGGGATAGTGGCAGTATTCTTGTCCACCGATAGTGTATTCCCATCAAGTAACTCTTGAATTTCCAAAAAAAAAGCAACAGAAAATGTTAAGGACATATATTACCTTCTACTAGATAATTTTTAAATAGTATTATCACTTTTCTTCTTGTCAACAATTCAGTATAATACCTAAAAAAAAATCTACAACCATTTTTAAAGGAAACATCAGTTTCTTTTGGCCATGTCTTTTAAGAATCAGCTCAGTATTTTATTTGAAAATGACATGACACTTCAAAAAACCCAAAAGTGACAAAAACCTCACTGCAACAAAGCAGTGGTTTGTAATACAGTACGATCACTTGAAAATAAATCATAAAATTATAAAGAGACAGAAAGCCTACATTGGTGGGCAATAACGAAGTACTGACTGTGCATTTTCCTAGATTTGAAGTTAGGAATCCAAGTCATAGGGAACCATCAGTATCTGAGGGCAAATCTAGGGAATAAAGACTGACATCACAGACTTATGGTAACAGGCTGGCATGGTACCCCTTGTCTATCTTTCGTTCATCTCACCTAGTCAGATGACAACCTCTTTAGTGACATTATCAGAAGCTTCTATATAAGGGGTGCTCTAAACATCATACATTTCCTGAAAAAATACATTTCTGATATATTTGTATTGTGTAGCTACATCCTCACCCTATAGGAAAATCAACATCAACACCTTGAGCAGTCATATGGTAGAGTCCAAATTTCGCCAACTTCACGTGTCCCTGAAAAGGGAAAAATAAATGATCAAGAGCAGCAGAATCCAACATGGGAAGACTCTGCGTTTAAGTTAAAAAAGATTAAAAAAAATTCAAAAATAATTTCAAATTGCATTAGCTGTCAGAGGACAGAAACCTATAAAAAGCACCTTTTTACATTTCTGCCTCATCCATTATGCCAAAGTTCACTGCAAGTTAAAGAGGTGCTTATTTCTAATGCTTTTACTTCTCAAGAGCATTAAGTAAATTACTTTGTTTGGAATACATCGTAACTTTTTAAGATACAGTATATTTTCAGTAAATTGAAAAGGCTTAAATACTCCATCGAACACTTTTCCTCTTTGAAAACTGCTCAAAATCCTGTTTGACTCCTAGAACTCCCTAAACATGACCACTATCCCTCAACTCTTCCATTTACCCAGCCTTGCTTCTGCAGACCTCCCATCAACTCATCACTATCTTGCTCTCCTCAACTGTATCAACACCTATTTCAAACAAACAGTTTTTCTAGGTACTTTATTTTTATTTGTGAAGACAGAAAGCTAACAACAAAACAACAAAAAATTAGGCATAGAAGTTGAGGCTGAGGCCTTATTTCTGCTGGATTTGGAATTGCGCTCAGCCAGCCTCCAGATGGTGCAACAGAGAAGGCTACATCAGAAAGCTTTCAACGGGCAGGGGAGAGCTTAGAAGTTTATTCTCTCACGGCCTTCTTCTGTTCTTTTATTGATTTTAGGAGTATCTTAAAATCCTAGAGAACTTTTGCATGTTAGAGCATTATTATGATTTTCATTTGTTTACAAGCATATAAAAATGTACGTGTTCCTTATTTTTGTCCTCTCCTTTCTCCTTGCCTTCCAAGGGGAGGATCTAGTTATTCTAAACTGAGTAAAAAAAGGATGGATAGAGGAGTTATGCAGACAGGTTAAACTCTTTAGCTGCTGGTTCTGATGAAGAAACTGCTCCAAGTACAATAGTATCTATTAATTTCTCTCAACTTTTATGAACAGAAATTATATTCCACACTGCCCTCTCAATAGTCTGTGATAACAAAACAGATACTTAAATTTGAATAATTTAACATGAACAAAAAACTATATTGATATCTTAAAAGTCAAGTATCATATCACCATGGAACACAAGAAATATTATTGACAGGTAATTAGCCATAAAAAGTATTTTTCTATTCAAACAGCTAGCAAAGTCTTGTAACCAATTACAATGATGACAAATAGACTTAGATTACCACTTTGAGAAGAAAAGGGAGAAACAGAGTGGTTTGGGATAGAAGAAAAAAGAAAAACAAATTCTGAAATACATGTGAAATGTGGGAAATGGAGGAAAACTGTAATTTGAAAAAAAGAAAACCAACACCTTTCAAGATATGTAATTTTTTTCCCTATTGGAAGGACTGTGACCATCCAGTCTCCATCTATGACACAGCATGGCATTTTTCAGCATTAAACAAACCCATAGACTTATTTGTGTAGCTGTACCTTTCGATTCAAAAGAATATTGCAAGGGGAGAGTGCTCGGTGGACCATTCCATGTTTATTCATATATTGTAAACCTTGCAAAACCTCATATGCTATGCATAAGATCCTTGAAGAACTGAAAAAAACCAAACCAACAACATGTTATAGTGAATGTTTTCCTTTTTTAATCTGTAAAACTGTAGTGTTCCACAGCTATTTCAAACAAAAGTGAGACATTTACAATTCCAGAACAGTTTAAGGGATCAGCATTGAATATGGTGGGATATGTTCAGTGCCATACACACACATCCTTAAAATCCCACAACTAGGTTTTTTCACCCTGAAACTGGTCCTTAGGAAGTGTAGAAAATTCTGACAAAGTATAGAGTACTCTCTGCAATAGAAACTCACCTGATCAGGGAAAAAAATCTCAACCCTCCCTTATTTTTATTTGCTCTTCTTAAGTATCCTACTGATATTCATAAAAAAATTCAGCTGAACAAAAGTTTTTGAAACTCAGATGTTAACTAGAGCTTATTCAGAAGATAGAATAGAGGCCTGACTAGATCATACCTACAGTCTTCAGTAATCCCAAAATCTAAAATAAGAAAGGGTACGAGACTGCATTTTCAGCACATTTTGTTTTACAGCCTTGGAAGTATAAACCTTACCATCATTGTAAAGAAACAATGAAGATTACCATCCAAAGCATTTTTACATAACTCTGTATTTTGACAAAAGTTACCATTTACTCTAAAGACTGATAGCCTTAAAAGAGGAGTTTCTGTGAATAAGCAATCAGGAATTTGTACCAGATCACCAGTAACAGGCTTCCAAAGTGCACGCAAAATAAGAACAAAAGGCACAGATCTCACGTCACCCAGAAAGATTCCATTTAACTTTCTACTCTTCCTCATTCTGTCCACTGCCCCTCAGCCATTTCAGGTCTTTTTGGTAACTTTTCCTCTGCAGTCCCTGGTTTATACAATGTCCAAAAAGCAAAGCATATCTACTTATAAAGACCTAACTTTACATTCCAATTTTTTTTTTTTTTGTATTTCATTGTTAAAGAATAGCACACAACAGCATTCTGGAAGATATTCACCACCCTCTCTTATTAAAAACTCGTGCAACAGCAAAATGTGGAGGAATATTACAGACTGATAACAGTGACAAGCCAACTGTCTGACTAAGCACCAAAATTAATTGCTTTATTCAACTTCATCAGCTGCTATTCATACCTGATGTAACGACAAAACTTTGTCACCAGAGTAAATAGGTAGATTTTGACAAAAGCCACACTCCAAACAAATTCTGAAACTAGTGCAACACAGAAATTCTGAAAAAAGCCATGACTAAGTTACCCTGCATAGAGCTATCCTCTAGGTCCTCACCTTTTTCCTAGGAGAGCTCTGTACCAATTTACAATAGTTGTGAATATATACTTTTAAGATAAATTTTAAGCACTAAGGGAATCCGTTCTAACATATGTCCACACTGCTGTATCTTAGGTCATAGCATTTGAAAGTGATTCTCAAGGTCTTAGCAATTTGACCAAAACCTCATGGCTAACAACCACAAAACCAAAACAAAACCCCACAACCGTCTAGCTCCTCCCTCCCTAGCACCTCCCCCTCCCACCTCCACGTTAAAATCTACACCACAGCATCAGACACTATTAGCTGTGTACCTTTCCTCTCAGTCATTCTTGCAGAGAGATATAAATGTGGTAAAAAAATTTCCTTAGAAGTATTCAGCTTCCTTGTATAATTTTTTGCCTGCAATGAAAATACTAATGATAATGGTGGCAAACAGAATCCCCTCTCTCATTTTCTGTACAGCCTTGCAAAACAAGACATGAAAAATAAATTATGGACTATTCATGTTTCCAGTAAGGAAACAATTGCATGTGAAAAAATAGCACATCATGAGGTATTTTAGTCTAAACATTGTTTCTCTGTGTTAAAAAAACAGAAGTAAATATAGCTCACTGAAAAACCAAAAGTAACGATTAAAAGTGCAATTTGGTGGCCGTTTGCCGGAGGCATGCGATGCGCTCTGCTGGCACCAGGGGGCCTCAGCCACCCACTTATTTTCCGTGTTCTCTTGCAATTCATTAAAAACACCCCCCAGAAGCCGGGATTCTTTGCTCTTTAAGGTAAATCCTTCACGTCGTTACAACGATCAGCAACACACGAGTGATAACTACTTTTCAATGTGCATTCAATGCTCAGTGCTCTTAAACTCTTGATGCCACCCTGCAGGGCAGAAGCATTGAGCCAAGGACCTAATGCCGGCCCTTTAGGAGAGAGGGAACTCTGTATAACAAGCTCTGCATTGTGCTGCTGCACATTGTGCAGTTCTTCTTTATTAGGGAAAATACACTGTGTGGTTACAAGCCACGAGATTCGTATTTAATTGCAAAGGGCCTGGCAACTACACTTAACTGCTGTTATCAAGCCCAAGAGATTTCTCTCCTTTAAATTCCCCATGGCCAAGTTCAGCAGATGTCCCCAGCCTCACTGGAGATCCCTACCAAGGCTGTCTCCTTGGTTCCGTGGGTCTCAGCTCTCCCCCAGTTTCTACAGCCACTGTCAACCCTGCAAGCATTGCATCAGCCTTCGGCAAATGCAGAAGGTACACTCATAAAGCTGCTTCCAGGCTTCAGGTTAACTTGACCTTTAAAAAACCCCTCACAAATAGAAAAAGAAAACAGTGTTATAAATGAGGAGGACACTTATAAAAATCCAGTGTTGGTGGCAAGCTCTGAGCAGATTCAGAAACTTTTTCCCCAATTAGCTGGAAGCCTGTTTTTCAATAGACTTGCTAGTGTTGAACTATGATAGATGTAGCCCTGTTCAGCTACTGGGCCTCTTGAGCTGCAGAGGTATCAGCACTCTCCTTTAACAGGAGGCGGAGGGAAGAAACCAACAGCAAAAGCACTAGAAACAACACAGGAGACGAGGCGGC
This sequence comes from Aleadryas rufinucha, assembly GCA_013397815.1. Taxonomy (NCBI): domain Eukaryota; kingdom Metazoa; phylum Chordata; class Aves; order Passeriformes; genus Aleadryas; species Aleadryas rufinucha. The sequence continues at coordinate 163,880 of VZTH01018247.1, forward strand.
CAAATATAAGGGTGGCCAGGTTTGACCCCAATCATGCCACACCATTGACCTAAGGAGAGCCATAATGACAGTTATGTGGCATGAAGCAGACTCTTCATCTCAGCAGCTGATGATCATGGTTGTGACTTCAAATTACAGTGAAGCGAATCACTCTCCTGCTTAAGGCAATACCGTAGGACGCAGCAAGTAAAAGCACAAAAGTGCGAGATGCATTGGAGTTTCCTAGCTCTTCCAACAAGACTTGTTTTAAGGTTATTTTCCTCTCCATCAGCAAGAAAAGAAACAGAAATTTCTTTGCCAAAGGAACACACATTCAAGGAGCTGTCTGCATTTTTATCCTCAGTCTGGATACTAAAAAAACCTATTCAGCTGCAGCCTAGTCTGCTAGGCCTCTGAAAAGGGGTTCCCTTCAAGTGAAAGGGTTGCATACAGGTATAAAATCAAACTTGTTAAATTTAATGATTCTCCTGGTTTGGAGAAGAACCTTAGCCATGAAAAGAGGTCATTTTGTGTTCCTTCATACTAGAGATCATGAATTAAAAGACTGTAAGGATTAAAATCAATACCAGGTTTGGGGCTATAACTTGAGTGCATAGAAAAGGAAGCACTAAGGAGAACTGTATTCCTCCCTCAGATTCATCCTGTAAGTAGGACAAGGAAAAAAAAAATCTCTACAAGTTGATATGAGCAAGTTGAGCCAACAGTACAAAACCCAACATGGTTAAGAGAGGCATGTGCATGGCATTTGTGAGTGGAGAGAGAAGGGAAGTCGACTTAAAAACCCACAAAAAGGAGAATTGTTTTATTACCTCCAGAACTTGTCAGAGCAAAAGCTATACCAGACAAATGACTAATTTCCACACTGTAATAGTACACAGGTGGCTGCATTGCGCCTTCACAAAAAACATTAACTTTTCCACTTAGCAGTCAGTCTGATCTCCAGTCTGCTGAATTCTTACTGTTAAGGACATGAAGCCATTTTCTGGAAGTCTACTTCAGAAATAAAAACGCAACCTGTCAGGAAACAGATGTTTTAGCAGAGTTTCTATTCTCTTGTGGTTCTGCAAACCCACTGATGAAATAATCTGATTACTTAGGAGACTGTTGTCACTTTTTGGATTCAGATGGGTGCAGTGGGGAAGAAAAGATTCTTAGTGCACCCACTCCACTCCTTGATCTGACTGAGAACAGCTTCTGAGCCAGGGTGAAAGGGAAAGTACTAGAAGAAGTTGAGATACCCAGAGTCTTACCTTTTTCAAAAGGATCAGATTTTAGTAGAGAGAGTGGGAAAGATGGATTTATCAAGAACCAAGTAAAGACAATAAGCCCTGAAAATAATTAGGGGATTGGAGAGCTAAGAGTGAGCATACTCAACCAGTACTGACTGAGCAGTACCTGGGAAAAAAACATCTAAGGAGAACTGCCCAAGCCATAGGTCAACAGAAACACAAGATTAAACAAAAAAAATTGAAAACATTTAGAAATCAAAAACTTTATGACAAAAATGTGGTATGCTGAATTCCTGCTAAAATAGCCCCAATAGTTTTACCTATATATTATTCAGATTGAGTGGTTATTTATTAACTTATTATTTGTGATTAATGGGAATGATAATGCAGCTGTTTGTAGAAGCGGGAACTGTACTCCAAGACAGGATGCTCTAGGTCCACCTAGGACAATTTCTTGCAACTAATTTTTTTCATTTTAGACAAAATTACTGGTCTTCCAAACCCTAAAAATAGTCATACTAGCTTAGACCAAAACCTATTTGAGACCACTATCCTTTTTCAAAAAAAAAAAAAAAAAAAAAAGCAGGGAGATGCCAAGGAGAGAGGGAATACACAGCAAGCACATATGAAATTTCCTTTAGTATTTTCCTGGCTTCTAACTTCCTCTAATCCAAGCTTTCTTCTGGGTGAAACAAAGGTTTGCTTCCTAAGCATCATGTCTTATAATATCACCTAGTAGTTCCTGTGGAAATTCACAGCCATCAAGAATTCTACTAGTAAAATCTCCCTGCTATTTTATCATTGCTTAATGATAACTCTGGAGCAGGAAAAGCAATTGTGGAAAAATGCATTTGACAGCCAGCAGCATGGCAGTCGCTACATACACTACAGACTGCTGGAGGGAAAATAAAAACTACTTCATGCATGACATATTGAATACTTAAGAACAAGAGGACTGAAGATCACACAGTTGGAAATTGGAGATGGGTGGGTTTGGGAGGCTTGATTTATTAAACTATCTGATTAAAAAAATTCCAACATGAGAAAAAAGCAATGAAAAGAAGAGATAAATTTTCAGCATTCATGTCAATATTATGGAAGTTACAGGTTCACACAAGTTTCTTTTCCTCCAGTTTAAAAGAAAATCAATGGCAATCTGCACACAAATTCACTCCATTACCTTTAAGAAAAGTGCATTCATGGCATTAACTGGAAATACATCTTCTCCATCCTTTTTTAGTGCTACAATAAAATAGTTTAACAAGAATGAGTAATTTGGTATATCAAAAGATCTTCCTGTCTTCTTACTGTGTCCAGTCCTACCTTCTCCTAGACTATGTCATTTCCCCTCTTGATGACTGTGACCCAGCCAGAGGCAGCTATTATAGTGTAGGTAATCAGAACACAGTGATGTACCTGGACAGCAGGACAGGAGAAAAACAACAGGCTGGAAGCAAAGTGAAGGCAGGAGCAAAATCTGGGGGTAAGGAGCAATATTTCTGGCTGTTACAAATACATTTGTGGTATTTTTAACTGGTTATAGCCAGTTGTAAATTTAATTTCCTTTTATGCTCCTGTATCAGCCAACACAGAGCTCCCAATCCAGTTTGTAGAAGGAAGAAAGCTGTGCCTGGAAAGTAATGACAGCGCATTCAGTACTTAATGGATGATTTTGAGTAAGAATGTTTCACGAAATGAAATGAACAGAGGCCCCACCAGAATGTGAAAACAACATAGGACTGGTATCAGAAAGCAAGCCTCGTCATCTACTTAACTGTAAAAAGTCCTGAAATTTTGTAGGTTCTAGAGATGTATATCTGGATTAGTATGAAGTCACATTTCTTCAGTATAGTGGCAATTTAAGGAAAGAGGAAATTGATAACAAAAACTGGAATCAGAATTAGTTTGACATCTCTCAGGAAGGCAGAGTAATACAACACAGGGTAAGATTATGCTGATGATACCATGTTGCTCAGTTTCTCTTTCCTCAGACTTATAATTCATGAGTACATACATCACAATGCAGGCTTAAGTAAATCCTTTATTAAATCTGTGCATCTTGTTCTAACATTGTAATATTTCTGTAAAAAGTAAACTCCACCGGAAGAGAACCTCAACAATCAGGAGTCTTAAGAAGCTTATGGCACTGATGCACAGGAGCAAAAGCATGGACTCCTCTTCCAAAGCAGTGTCAGACAGGGTCTGCCCTGAGGAAGCACACCAGAGCAACACAAACCAGCAATGTCATCAATCACCACCCCTGAACTTGTGAAACTAATACACATTTGGAATCCAGGAAGGAGATTCACCACAAAAAATTGTGTCTGTTCAAAGTGAAAGGGAACAGGTTGTGAACAGATGTAATGTTTCTGAACTCATAAAGGTGACAATATTTCAATACAAGCAAAACTATAAAACAAAGAAAATGACATTTGCAGTTAGTTCCATTATCGCCAACAATGTGGATAGACTGGTTAGGAGTGGTGTGGTCAAGTGGTTCAGCAAAGGATAAAATTTGGGTATAATCCCAGCTGAGACAATCACTATGTTGACCTCAAGAAAGCCATCTGACCTCCTTATTCCTCAATCGACCAGCTGGAAAACTGGATAAAAAGCAGAACTGGGTTGAAAACCAGATGTGCAGATAAATTGAGTCTTCCTGGGTAAATAAATTACAAAATACCCTATATAGAACATAAAGAGTTTGATGCAGGTGGGAATGGTTTATTTAGCACTTTATTATGTGTTTGATTAAAAAATGGCACTGGGGACCAAGACTGTGAACACTGCCAATTTACTTGGAAATGCATTCACATTATCAGAATGAAATGAACTGGAAGGGAATGCAACAAACAGAGAATAAGATATATACACAAAAAAAGAATTTTATAGACAGAGTCCTCAGAAGTTTCTAACTCATGCACAAGGTTATTTCACACAGGATATCTTCAACAAGTTCATATTGCTCACCTGGGGAAACTCAGAAAGCCCTTTCATTCCTTTTTTAAAGTTCTAAGGTGCAAGAATGACTTTAAAAGCAACACAGATGATATTACACTTTTATGAAGGTCTCAACTTGTAAAGTAGGATAAAAGTCCATAAAACAATAGATGAAGGCACAGATAAAGAACAATGTCATACATAGAGCAGATTGAATACAAAATTTTTTATCAGACAGGTGATTTTTCAGATCATTATCACTCTGAATGAATTAAGTCATAAACCAAAATTTTTCAAACATTGAACCTTGAATTCCTTTAAGACATCCAGTATTCATCCCAAAAAATGCTAGAATAAATGAAAATAGTTTTGAAAAGTAAGTACACCTTATAAAGTTCTATTTTAATGAAACTTCTAGTGCCATCCTGTTTAATACACAGAACGGGAATGACAATCCATATTCCTAGCGTTTGATCTTGCCCCCGATTAACTTCTAAAAAGTTTTTTTTGCATCTTAGCATCAGCTGGCTCATATGTAAAGCATGTAATAGTGATACTTTACATTGGACCAAAAAGTGCAATGAAGTAAATTATTTCAATCACTAGATACAAACATTAGGTAAAGTAGCCCTGATTTAAAACCCCATCAGAGACTCTGCATTCTTATCACTGACTACACACACTGAGTAACGTAACAGAACTACATACACACTGATGGGTCCCTAACCTCATTATACAAGGAGATAGATTCCCTCATTCTGACTGTGGTGCCCAAGGTGGAACAGAAAAACGTGATCAATGAAAAATTTTAAAAGAAAAGCTGAAAATGAAGTGAAATTATTGATGCAGTTAACGTTGTTGCAGCTGTGGGGCAGTATAAACTGAACTGACAGGTCTAGAAATCATGACTTATCTAACAATAAATAATGCTGTCCTTGGAGTCAGAGGATTGATTTTTTAAAAATTAATTTCTGCAGGCACCTCTATGAGAAGATTAAGCATTATTAACAAGCCACTTTCCTAATTAAACCCCTTCTCCCCCTTTTTATAACTTTGCAACAGAACTTTCAAAGATATCAACAAATCTTGCAACACTGTAAAGATCTTTTCTCAAAGCCAGGCACTCTACGTAAATTAGATGTCGCAACAGTGTTATTTTACCAAATAACTTGGCTATTACATATCTAAAAAAGAAAAAAAAAAATCTAAATATTAAAGGTGAAAAGCCTACCTAGGTATGTTTTAATGTTTAGCTCAAAAAATCTGGATCCCTATATCAATGGCACAGACACTGCTAAAAAGTGAAATAGAACAGAAAGTTTCAAAAGAAGAACAGTCTGCAAATTCAAGTGATCAAAGGGACTTTACAACTAGGCCAATAAGCAATAGTGCTGTTGGGAATTTCATACCTAACAACTGATCTTGCAAAAGCCATTAGGAAATGCATCACTTTGATCTATAAACCAGTACATGTCATCACAACAGGCAGGAAACACCTATCTAGAGAGTTAACCATAAAGTTTTGTGTAGACAAAGCAGATGCCTGTGACTATAAATTAGAAATTTATCAATCAGCATACAATTAAGACTAAATTTTCTTGGAAGTGACATGAGAAATGTGATCACCAAAGGGGAAAATAGAAGGCTAGAGTTGCACGAAGGAGAAATCCACACACCAAAATTTGCCAGACTAAAGGGCAAGAGAAGCAGAACCAACTGTAAATATGCAGGACATACTCCCAAATACACAGGAAGGATGACTGGCAAAACATAAAATAAGCAATAGTGGAAGTACAGGAAATCACACTTTGCAGGGGCTGGACAGTGCTGATGACATAAAATTATCAGGCATTAGATAAGAGTAGAGGAAAGACTAGTTCATGCTTGACTTGAAGAACTCTCAAGCTTTACCACCTTGACTTCTAAGAACCACCAAGGGCCATAGCTGCCTCTGTTGACTGTAGAGCACCAGCTCCGTAGTATTGGATACTCACAGCTAATTTACAGTAAGTATCAGTTTTGTGTATACAATGACAAGTAACAATATGCATGAGCTAACCTTTAGCAAGATGTGTACTGCTAATGAATGAAATCAACATTTTAAACCTCAAAACTAGCCTGATCTGCCAGCCGTCTAAACACTCCCATCACAACAATGTCCAATGCCCTGGTACCTATCTAGTTATACACCCAAGAAGAGAATACCCATATGCACAGAGGAAACAAATCTCAAACCACAATGACAGAGATGTTTGCAAGCATATCAATGCATCTAAATAAACCAGCTCTCTGATCCCTAATTAGTGACAAATGCTCCATTGCTCAATACTCCAAAAACAAGAACTCGCACTTGCACCTTAGAAAATAAAATCCCATTCTAGAAGGATGCACTATAAAGCAAGTCTAACAAGTGTTCACTCTTGCTTTTTTTTTTTTGCTTCTAGAAGCAGGATGAAGAGTCAAACACTGTATTTGATTAGAATAATCATATATTAACCACACCTTGTTCTCACAGTCTACAGCAATTTTTATGCTAAACACAACTATCATAAATCAACATTGAGATTATTAATGTGCTTTAAATCCCCTAAGATTTGCATAGGACAAATTTGATATTTGGTTTTCCAGCCATTAGCTCATTAGTAGTAATTTGCTCATTAATGCAGAATGGAATTTTAATATGATCCTTACACAATTCCTTGCAGAAATATCTTTGCAGGATGAAGCCACTCTCCTGCTGAGGATGGTGTTTTGTCTGTTTGAAAGTCAACATCCTCTTTCACTAGAAACTGTATACTCAAAACTCTCCAGTACTTGTGTTCTCAATTAACTCAGCATAACTCATCTTCAGCTCAAGATCTTTCATACTGCTTTTAGCAGGGAAATCTGTATGAAGTGTCTACGAGGAACTACAGAAAAAGCATAGTTGAACAAAAGGTTGAAATAATCAAACACTTTTTCCCCACCTACAGACTTTACATTGCCATGGTCTAAGCCCAGCTGGAAATTAAGCACCATGCAATCACTCTGTCAACCTCCCTCTCTCCCCCACCACCTCAGTGGATTGGGAAGCAGAATCAAAGTAAAACTTGTAGGTTGAGATAAGATTAGTGTCATAATTGACAATAAAGTAAAATACAGTAATAATGGTAAATGATAATAATATTTGTAATAAAAAGAGAAAAACTAGCTATGCACAATGCAGTTGCTCCCCACTCACTGACCGATGCCAGACCCCCTTCCCAGACCCAGGCTGGCCGCCCTTCCAGGTAACTCCTGCCAGACGACGTGCTGGGCATGATGTGGTGTGGAACATCCCTCTGGTCAGTTTGGGTCACCTGTCCCAGTTCTGCTCCCTCCCAGTTTCTTTTGTGTACCTCCTCACTGGCAGAGCATGAGCCAAAGAAAGATGTCCTTGACTCAGGATAAACATGACTAAGCACAAAACCAAAACATCAGTGTGTTATCAACACCATTCTCATTCCGAATCCAAAACACTGAAACACTGTAACAGGTACTGAAAGGAAAATTACTCTACCCTAGCTGAAACCAGGACAATGATATACAGCTATAACATCTATATTTTAATAGCAAGAGGTAGAGACTTTCACAACCTCAAAGAGTAGGATTCTTCTCTTTTCTTTTTTTTCCTGGAAGAGATGATAAGAAACAAGCATGCACTCATTGTTATGTTTCACATGTAAGGAGGAAACACACGTGTTCTGAAATGTCTTTGTGCTGTCATCAAACAGTGCAGCCAACTATACAAGCAAAGAATTTGGTTCCATACTTAAAAAGATCACTCAAACATCAACAGCAACAACGCTCACCTCAAATGCCTCATGCAAGCTGCACCCCTTTTCCATTCCAAACAACTGTTTTCTTGTGAGAGGAAAGGCAATCACAGGAGACAACCTATGCTAAAATGAACACTACAGGAAGATTTGCAGTCAGGATAAAAATTACTTACAGAAATAAACTAGTACTTCTGTATGAAGAAAAGCATAATTGGACAATATAAAACAGTCCAGACTAACAGATAATCTTTCATCGTAGCTTTGCAAGTAAAGCATTATCAAGAAAGTAAAGAAAAAGTCTATAGACACTAAATGCCCAAACTACAGAACTTCACACATGCTTAGGAGAAAAAAAACCTTTAAGTTTGTTTATTAATGCTACTTCACTTTACCATTACATAATTTATCCTTGTCAAATTCAGCCTTATTGTGATATCTGGATTTCTTATGTGAAATTCCAACACAGACTTGATTCAAAGCAGAATACACTCAGCCCATGAAGCTCTGCTCATATGCAGCTCTTCAAGTCAAATTATGTAAAACCTTCTGCCTTTTGATGACTTGCACCTGTTTTAAAAATACTTTTGAAGAATGTCTGGCTACTCAGAAATTTTCCCCCCCATTTTACAACTTCTGTACCACAGTTGCACTTCAAGTTTGCCAAAAGCACACTAACAGCAATGATGGCATGAAGCACTCTAGTCCAATCAATGAACAGACAACTGTTTAATATAGCCAAATAAAATCTACTCATCCGAATCCATCAGATCATGTTTTCTCCAAACTAGTAAACAGCTGCAGACACAGTCTGCTTCCCATCAAATGTTACATGTATAACAAACTATACCTTGTGTCTCTGATGGTTCACTAGTAATTTTTCAATACCATGACTTTCAAAACATATGACAACTATATTTTATTGAAGAAAGGAATAGACTTAGACTGTCCAAGCCACAAATTGAAGACCAATCCTGAAACTGTACTGTAGGTGCCAAAAGTCTGCTGAATGTCAGTATTTGCTGGCATTTTTATTGTTATGAATACAAGTGCAGACCAACTTCTTCAAAGAAGAAACACACTTCAAGCATGACAGAAAAGGAAATGCTCACAACTCCTTTTATAACAGCACAGGAGCAGAGAAAATAACTCCTTTAACACTGTCTGGAAAAGGTATCTCAAAGGAGTAGTTGGAAATGTGTTCAGAAGATGGAGAACCTTAAAGATAAATGTACATCCTACATTCTGGTTTTTGGTATCAACAGTGCTAAAATAACTAGCAACTTAGAAAAGCTAAAACTTTGATTGACACTACCTTTAGTGAGACTGTTTAGTGACTTATTTTCAATTCATTCACAAGAAAAAAATCCTTGTATGCGCAAGACAGAGGAAGCCAGCTAGACTGAGACGCATTTTCAAATCTCTGAACAGCAATAAATACTTATGAGCTTAAATCAAGTATTTACTTGTTTTGTGTGACTGTACATAAATTCCCAGTCCTTTAAAAATTTAACTGACTCCTGAACTTACTTCAGAGAGCTGATTTTGCACTAGTGTGACTGTTATAAACTGAAATGAAGTACATCCCTGCAGTGAGCACCACAACAAATAGGACACCAAATCAGGAATATATAAACAGGAAACAATGAACCAGACTCAATCTCTCTCAGAGAGGACAATGGAGACTAGTCTGGTGAAACATGGGATATCAAGGCCTAAAATTCTTATCCTATATCAATGTGCATTGTTTTCCTAGTACCGCTATCATACCCTCTTATCCATGGTTGCAGCCTGAATTTCCTGTGGCACACAACTCCAAAAGAGCTCCCCTGTTGTTACTGTGATGCCCTATGGAACACAGTAAAGAAAATTGGGATTAATGTCACTTTTAGAAGCATTAATTGTAGTTACAATGTCCACTTGGCTATCCTCTGAAACAGAAAACACTAAAGAGCTGTATTAAATTCCTTCTCTGTACGTGGTTACCTATCGTAAGAATTGTGATGAGCCAACACTCGTTTCCTTCCTTTGAGAGTTCTTGAAATTTACCTGATAGGAGTTCTAACAGCAGCAGGTGTTTGTTCCAGGGTCCCAAATACGCAACACTCAAAGCAGAAAATAATCTGGCCATAAATTACCAAATACTTACTTGCATTAACCTTTGAAAATGTAGTTGAGCATGTTAACTTTGAGACAATGATCAACTATCTCTGCAGTTCCTGGGGACTGCTGACATGGTATTGTTAGGTAGTGAGTGAATAAATTTTGAATATATCACAAGTCCAATTTCTAGAAAATGTTTGGTGGTATGCTCGGTAAAACGACTTTCTGAACTGTGACAGAGCAGATAAAGTAAACAGTTGAAGCTCTAATTTCCAGTATTTGACCCCTATGTGCAACTGATTTATTAGAATTGGAAAACCTGGGGAAAGTCTGAAGTTAGTTGAAGAAAGAACATTGCTACATTTCTTTTTTAAAAATATAATTCATATATTAAGGAATGTATACTACACCTGATGCATGACTTCAGCAAAGATTAACTGCAAATAACTACCAAACAGCTGTATGGCCTGTTTTCCAAAATGTATAGAAAGATAGACAGTCCATAATGTAATGTCTTGAATTTCAGGACTAACATAATAGAAGATTTCCTGCTGATTTTACATCAGCTTGTGGTACAGGTGCAAAGGACTTAGGTTACTGGCAAGCGTAAGGAAAATTAATCTAGAAACCAGAAGAGCAGTTTCTCACATTCCATGAACAGTTTATACAATTAATTGCAATAGCACACACATCAACTCCGGATGTGTAGCCAGCTACGCTATCGCCGACCAATGCAATCAGAATTCATAAAATAGCCAAATACTTCCTCCAAAGGTAATTGATATAGACAGATCACGTAACCAATAACTGGGAATTGGTCCATCCAACTTATTTCTGGGTCTCCATAGGAATAAAAAATTCTGTTTTCATAAAGAAAATAGAAGTAAAAGGAAAATGTCAGTCTTGCAAGAAACTTCATTTGAAGTGAACATAATTTATCCTTTAGCTACTATTGCAAAAGCTGTAATTTACAGTAGATGAATCACTAATGTCTCTCAAAACTATGGATACACATACAGGCTATATTTTAGCCCTATACCTCAAGTGTTACAACTTCCAGAAGAAATCTCAGTTGGCTCATTAAAAGAATGATCAGATAATAGAATAATTTACTACAGTAAAAACTCTCTCAAGACAAGAGGAAAAAAATAAAGCCAGGCTTTGTGCAACTACTCTCAACAGAGCCACAGCTTAAAGAGCTGAGGTAACGCCACAAACTAAGTAACTTCCTTCAGCATGCCAAAACCCAAAGTTGCATACCTTAGCAAGCTATCTAAAAAGATCTACAAAATCCTTCTGGATGCCACAAGAGACATGCTAGTATAGAAGGGCATAACTGATGTGCATATAGACCACATCTGTTATCTCAGGAAGTTTTGTCAGAGAATCTGTGTACGTATACTGCACCAAGCAATTCAAAGCAAATTAAAATAGCTTTTTCCAAAACAGTCCAGAAGGAAGCAGACAGTTTGGGCTACTTCTCATCTGACACCAAGACACATATTCTCAAAGAACAGTGTGAGAACTGAATTAAAAAGGAATGAAAAGAGCTTCTGATGCTTTAACTTCTTCTGGAACTTTGCACAATAGGAATCCGACACAAAATTGTGTGAAGAACTACAGCATATATCACACATGAAAAACCCTTTACACCTAACTACCTCTCTATCTTAGGAAAAAATGGAAGCTGTATTTCCCTAACATTCCTCAAGCTACAGCCCTCTGCAGCACACAGTGTCATACAAGTTCAAGTTCACAAAACGCTAACACAAACACAAGGCATTTAGATGTATCTCTGTAAGACATCGTTAGCATTCTGTTTAGGGATTGCAAGGCTCAAAAGGCTACAGATCCAGTATTACTCCATTTATACATATCTAATCTGGGATGGACCACAGGAAGTCACAGAAGTATAGTACCTTATTGAACACAGCCCACCTGAGATGCCTCATGTTAACCAGGAAGACAAAAAAAATTGTCAATTATTTTACTGAGTAATTATCATCTCTATGTTTACATAAATATCAAGAGAGATGAAACCTAATGCTTGATATAAACTTCAGAAATTAGAATGAGGAGATTGGATTTTTCTAAATGTGTTTTATATTTATATAGCTTCTGTGTTCTTAACCAGCCAGTTAGCATGCAATGCCTTGCTCTCTAATGGAAATAACGTTAATCTCCTTCCACTCTTCACATTTTCTATGTTACATATTATCTAAGACAAGATACCACTTCTTCATTTCAAAGGCAATAGTGATAGATTTCAAAATGACAGTTAACACTTTTTGCAACAAGCCTAACAGTGAGTTTGGGTTTTTGCTTATTTCTTTAAAGAAAAAGCTCAACTATTCTATACATCTTACTAAGCAAATAGTCCTGACAGCCAGCCTTTGGACTCGGTTTGGACCAAAGCCTTGCTGAAGTGACTATATAAACCTAAATTCAAATCACTTATTAGCACTCTGGCATAGTATCTGGCATCTTGTCCACTTTCTGGATGACAAATTAGTAGATTTCTACAAATAAAAAACACACACTAAATTCCATCCGTTCTGGTGGAAGTTGTATTTCATCACCTAGCAAACTTAACTTTCTAAGAATTGATGTAAAGATTCCTTATCCTGTCATAGGTCTAATTTTATTTTTAAAAAGAAACCCCAAGACTACAGTATTTTATAAGTTACAATATATTTCAATCATAAGCAAGTTCCCCATAACAAAATTTCACAGAAATGAGTACTCTCTCTTTGGGCACACATTTTGTCTGACAAACAATGTCTTTAGGTTAAACTTTAACAGAATGAAATTTATATAAACCAGTAAAGTTAAAAGATGGTCTGGAATTTTGCCACAGATGATATGTAAAATAATGATGAGTGGATTTGAGTTAGCTTGACATCTCACCTGACAGGCTTTCTTTCTCGTAGCAAATCTTCCAGACTCTTTTCACAGTGTTCAGCCGCCACAACCAGTCTCTCTAATTGGAAAACAAAAAAGTGTAAGAGGACTGGAATCCAAATGAAACTCTGAGAGTATAGACTTCTCACTCTACCTATTTGGCAGATGTTAAAGTATTTTGACATATGTTGTACAGAAAATTATACACAATTAAAAGTTACGAGATGTACAATTTATGGATAACACCACTAGTTTTTGAGATACAGCAAATTATCTTTCCATTTTCCTCAGGCAAAGCACTGTCAATCCAACCATCCATGCATCCAGTAATCTCCTAACAAATATTGAAGCCCTCAGCCAATGTCAGTCAGATTTGACTGAAGAACAGAGGTCTCAAAGATAAGCATGTATCAATTTGCAGAAATCCGTGGCTGGATTGATGAAAGAGACTCAAAGTAACCCCAGCTTCAAGAAAAGGGACTCAGGGTGAGCACAGGAGCTTCAGTCCTGATGGGCCAATGAGCACATTACCAGCTCTAGCACCTCTTGCCCAACATGCAACTGTAGGAATCCCACATGTTCTGGAGATTGATGGGCTGGCTCTGGACATAGAGAGAAAACCAAAACTATTGTTGCACTGAAGACAACAACCATGCAGCAGGAAAAGACAAAGGTATAAGACATTACAGGGGCATGTGAGAAAACCTTTAAAGAAACTTTGCTTCTTCCACTAACCTAGCAGTCAATGTTCACATTCAAAGTCAAATCAAACTAAACTATTGCAAACATTTCTGTAACATGACTGTTACAGTAAGATGAAGATGGAAAATTGAGGAACAAAAGTCATCACATTAAAGCTGGAATGCTTGTTACTCAACTCTGTTTCTCCTTTTTCAAATTAAAAGACCATTTAAGCCTGCTTTGGAAGAAAAAATTTGAGATTATCTTCTACAATGCTAACAAAGATTTTTAAAAAGTTTAATTTTACAAAAAAAAAATCAATTGTAATGTTTTTCTTTTATTTTTATATTCCCCCTTTGAAAGTCTTTCGTGAAGGAATTCATACCTCTAATTTTTTTTGCATTGTTTTCCTAGTCTGCTCTCACATTTCTCTGCAAGAGTAGAAATTGACATTTGCAAAAAAACCCTCCACAAACATTAAATCATTAGGCATAGAACTGACACATGGAAAACTCTGTCAGTATCGAAATGATAAAATTTGCCACCAAATTTCCCATATTATTTCAAAATTATTAGCTGCCATTCTAACCATTGTTAAAACAGAACAATCTCCTGACTTCATGGTTAGACATTTTATTTGCTATCCTTCAAGTTGCTTCAACTATAAGAAGGCTGGGTTTTTTTCTTCATTTTTATAAACACACATTAATTTTCATGTCATTTACTCTTTGTTGTAAAAAAGGCCACGTTTTACTATTTATTTTTTATTTATTAAATGTTATGTTAGTTAATACCTGCTAACCTTTCATCCCAAACAATATTGTAAGAAAATCCCAGTTTTCATTTCAAGAGATACTAGTAAATACAAATGAAAATTATTACATTTTCTAGACCTCCTGACTGCTTAAGTAAAAAATTACACGTTGAGGGCAAAGGAAAACACAAAGAATTCCCTGACCCACAGAATACTTCAGTATCTGGAGTTGGCAATATCCTAATTTTGTAAAAATCTGAAGCATTCCATCATACTGCATTCTAAAGGGGAAAAAATTACTTGCTCTACTTTATGAGACCTTGTAGCTAATCAAATACATACAATGCACTTTTGTAGGAGAACATTGTTGATTTATAAGTTAAAGGTGGCAATGACTTAAATTGTCACAGGTGTTGCAGCCTTTTTGTGGAAATTAAGTGCTGTAGTCCTGCTGAGCTTGCAACAGAATATCTAGAGCAGAAAGAAACAACTGAAGTTTTATTTGAGCTAACAATAAGTGTGACAACAGGTACTGAAAAAAACCCCAACCCGTACTAGAATAAAGTAACCACTGGTGGGAGAAATCTTAAAGAAATCAAAATAATACAGGAAGGTTGCAGCCAGGACACGAGATGACAACACCAGCTGCAAATCAAGTACAAGAAACCTAACCATCCCATGAAAATGTTCACAAGATTAGAACATGGGTTAGGAGTTCACCATCAAAAATACATGTATTTCCATATTCCACACAAAGATACGGCAGAGCAATTGAGTACAGAAATTTTAGTGAGATATAAAAAGAAGAAAGTTAGTGTAGCACAAAACAAGACAGACAACTAATCTCTGCTTTGAGTCTATAGAGAAGAAACAAAAGGGCCAATACTGCTGGTCATAGCAAAGGTATTCAGGACTTTTGAGACTGAAAACTGGCCACTTTCCAGTGCTATGAAGGCACTATTCTGGTCAATCACCTTAAAATATACTGTCACCAAAAAAACTCCAACCCCAAAACTGTAATCATACATAAAATTTGCTTATGGAACAGATACTCACCATGTTTACCTCTGGTAATGTCAACGTACTGGCAAAGTCTGGGATGGGTGATTGTTTTAAGGATTTGAAATCTCCCCAGAATTTTTATGGAGTTGGGTGTTAGAGGGAGGCCATTACTTCCACAGACATCATGCGGCAGAGCTGAGGCAAAGAAGGTGGAGGCACCCATCACGGTGTCTTTTAAAGGAAACATCTTTTTTACACAATCTTCAGATTACACAAGTCCTTCAGAGCTATTCGTGTTCCTTAAATAGAGAACACAGAGTACAAATCTATCAGCAAAAGATGCAGATTCAGGTTACTAGTTGTTTACTAAATAATGCAATTAAAATGGTTTTTTTGCTCAGGAAGTCACACAGGAGAAACAGAAGACTTAACAATTTGGTGTCTCAAAATAGTCTTTCTCTAAGGGAACAATCTTGTTCAAAGCAGAAAATTCTCAGTAAAAAACTACTAAATTTATTTGTGAATCCTGAGAGCAACTCCATATGGGTTGCACAAAGATCTTTACATACCAAACTTATCAACTAAGTCTATACAAATGGAAATTATAAAAGACATCTTCTGTTTTAACTAATACACTCCAACTTCAGATACAAAGCAAATATAAAAGACTGATCTGATTTGTGTTTTTTTCCCCCCAAAAGAAACACAGACATGAGATATGTACTTTTACATTCTAATAAATATAACCATATTAAATATGAATGTATAGGATTAAGGAATCAAACTTAAAAAAGGAAGAAAAATCTGAAACAGCTTTGAGCATTGGAATATTTATATTAGTATTCATATTAAAAGTCTTATTTGTAAAGATACAATACTTTCATATCTCATGAATATTTCATACTTTTTTGCAGATGATTTATTTTAGGATGTGAACAATGCACATTACAGTTAGAATTTTCCATTGGAAGGACATCAGTTGGACAGAGTGCAAGCACAAAGATTTATTGGTGTGCAGTAGGTTCCAATTGGAAACCTTTAACTGTGTACTTATAATAAGAACCTTCATTCCTGCAAAAACATCAAGTCTGCCAAATAAACTACTCAGCTTCAGAAAAAAAAAATATGTATTACAGTTCACAGATTCAATTATAATCTTGCTTGGCACAACAGTCCTCTAATACTTGCTCTAAAATAAAAGAAAACCAAGTTATTATGATCAGAGTGGAGGGGAGGGGGAGTAAGATTATGCCTAGCAGCAAGATACATTATGTCTCTAAGAAGGTAAACATGTACATACATATATATTGTGTATAATATATTTACTGAGGTAAAATGTTCTCTTTTTTTACCATAGAAAAATAATGTTAGATAATACTTCCCTAATACATTGTACCTGCATTCAGCTGACACTTAGCAAGGAATTTTAATAAGAAGAATTGTTAAATGCCATCAATTCAATAACTGTTTTAAGTGATTAAACTTTCCTTGCACTTGGCCTACAAGGAGGAATTACAGCACTTACAATGTGTTCAAGTAGACAACTGCAGACTTATCACTCGCCTCCTTTGCTTAGAAACCAGATGGGCAAAAAGCAAGACATTGGATAAGCAAACTTTCCTGCTGCCTACCTAAAGGAATCAATGAAGAATTTTAAAAGGTATGCAATAAAACACGTTCTCTTACTACATAATTAATTCCAGGGAAACCACGAAAGCAATGAAAAAAGTTTTCTCTGATGACGACGGAAACTAGCCAGTTCCGTTGATTGCTACCCTCACAGTCCAACTCTGATCTCTCCTTAATTCTCCAGTTACATAAATTCCAGGGACTGAGTTGAAAAATAAAACAAGTAACCCCAAACTTAAGCCTTCCACCACCTTTGGAAAGGGACACATATTACAGCTGAAATGAAAGGGGTTTTTTTAACAAATTTTTTTCCATCTCAACATTTCTCTAGTAACTTACTGACATTTCTAAATTCAAAAAGAATGGTTATAGATATTATAAAAGTTCATCTGAAAAAAGCTCTCCTCTGACTATTTTAAATTGAGGGTGTTTGTTTGTTTTTGGTTTCTTTTTTCACTCCACATCAAAGTCCAGCAGAACTATAAACACAGGAGAATGCTACACATCGTCCTTAGTTTGACGCACACAATTTTACACCTCCAACTCACTTTTACTATATAGAAAAGACACATACTGCATTACTTTTATGATTTGAAGGAATTAATTATATCCTGCAGAACTTCTCTGTGACTTTGAAATAGAAATAGGAAGACAAGAAGAAAGGTTTGTAATTTTAAACTGACACCAGAACCAGTTAACACAAATTCAATTTTGGGATTGAATTCTGGAAATTCAATTCTGATAATCCAAAACAGCTAGGATGGAAGAGGAAGCGAAGACTTGTCTTATTAATGTCATCTAAAATTACTGAGTCACTGTTTCCAAAGCACCATTTATTCCATCAGAGACAGTCTATCACATCTGTGAAACATGTCTGGCATAAAGATTAGAAGTCCAGAAGTGGATTTGTTGTATCCCACCTCTGAACAACCTTCCCCAGCTCCCTACTTTCACCCAAATCCCCCTTAGAAACCTTCACAGTACACAAAAACACTAACCAACATCCTCAGCAAGATCAGCAAAAAACCCCCAAACCTTCAGAAATTCCTGTTCCAACATTCAGATTAGCACTATTTTGGAAATCTTGCACTATATAGCTGTTTGATGTCCAAAAATGAGAAATAAAATACAAAATGGAACTCCATCTACTGAGCAATTTATTTGCTCCTCTGAATATTGACTGCTCTCAGAGAACAAATGTTTTTCTTCAGAAGTCAGCCTCTTCTAGAGACATCGTTTACAACTTCACTGCAGCAGTGCCAAGGTGATTGTGTTAATGGACACTTAGAACTTTACCTTTAGGACAAAAAAGTCTAAACATAATAAATCTGATTCTCAGAAGCAAATATTGCACATATAGAGACCAACCTGAATGAATCAATCCAGTCAAACACATCTGTAAATTCCTAAAGCATCCATATGCAGAAATAATGGCAAATAACCCCATTAGTAACTTGAAATGGCTACTCAGTTAAATGCCTCCTGAGTACTCAGGTGTAAATATCCCTTACCTAAGGAAGGCAGCTTTTCCGAATTAAGCCATAATTATAATTAATACTGCTACTGAATTAGTTTTAAAGCAATTGAGAGTGATTTCAGGAGAGCAGGTAGCCTGAACATCCTATACTTACACTTTTTCATTAAATCATGGTAAGTTAAACAAAGTAGGCTGTTTTATAAGAGGAAATTCTTTTACAAAATAACTTTGCTCTTAAAATATTGCTGCTGCAACTACAGTAATTATTAATTTGATAAAATAACTGAAATAGAAGATACAAATCTAACTAGTGTTGCTACTTCACAAAAAACCCTGAATCTGAGTGATTTCACAAAGTTTATTAAAATGCAGAATAGGTATTGAAGAAAAATTGAATTCAGATTCCTATGGAAGGGAGCACAGAAAATAAATAAGGGTTTGTTAGGACAATCACAATAATGAGATGGGATTTTTTTTTTCCATCTGCAGTACAAGCATCTACTACAAATGCCATAATATTGCTAAAAAAATCTACATGTCAGCAGTACTGTTTTTAATTAAATGTTTTCCCCTATGACTTTACATCAAAACATCTTTTACAATTTTCCAACTTCTCTAACATTCATTGAAGTAAGAAGTATTCTAAATATATTTGAAAAGTTATTTCGTGAAAATGCTAAGCAGTGATTCTTTTGCAGTGATACTAAAACATCACTCAAGTGAAACAGCATTTTTTAATCCTTGCTGATTGCTTATATATCAGTAATATTTGGAGAATTTTGTCACACATACATGAATGCCTCTGCATCCTGTGTAGGTATTTGCAGAAGTTACTGGCACTGTTAGGAGCATTTCTAACGTTACTACATACATTAAAACACTGCTGCTTTCAAAGCCAGGCATCAGAGTTGGTGAGATTTACAGACACCTCAGGTTTCACAGCTGCAGTTGCAATATTCATCCAGTGAAAAAAAAAAAATAGCAACACTTGGATAGCTCGAAGAAAACATATAAAATCGGTTTTGATACATAATTTGATAGATCAGAATAGGTTTTTTAGTCCTATTTCTCTCTTTTATAAATCTGTTATTTCTTTAACCTGTTTATTAGTGTCTTTTGTTTAGAGCCTGCCTGCTCTGCTACGTCGGTGTCCCAATAAAGACCTAAAATGGGGTTTGTCACCATTTGATTTATCCCCGGAACTAAACCTGGCAGCAGAGAAATCCCTTTTACCCGGTTCTCTAAATAACTCATAGAGATGCTGGGGAGCCTGATACCCCCTCTGCTGCTACAAACTCACTGGCCAGAGATCCCCTGGGGAAGGGGAGGGGGACAGGGAAGTGGAGGGGAAAGGGAATGGGCAAGGGACAGGAGATGGTGCAAGGGGATGGCAAGGAGTAAGGAGATGGGCAAGGGGGAATAGGGATGGGCAAGAGGACAGGGATGGAGGAAGGGGATGGGGATAGGGATGGGGAAGAGGACAGTGATGGAGCAAGGGGATGGGGATAGGGAAGAGGATAAGGGTGGAGGGACGGGATGGGGACAGGGATGGGGAAGAGGATAAGGAGGGAGGAACGGGGTGGGGATAGGCAAGGGAGCAGGAAAGAGGAAACGAAAAGGGGCCAGGTGGTACCTGCGTGAGCGCCGCCGCCCCCGCCGCGCCCCGCCCCGCCCTCTCAGTAACGTCACTCCGCTCCGCCAGCCGCTCGCTGTAGGACCGTAGGGGTGACCTGCACAGTGCCTGAGCGCCCGTTTGGTTCGGGTTATTAAAAAACAAAAATAAAGAACATAACAAAAAAAAAATAAAAAAGAGAGTTTAACATCCTTTCTCCCGTGTGTGCGCGTGCTCTGCCAGTATTCCGGGAACGGCGCGTTGGGCGCCTTAGTCCTGTGCTTGCTGAGGGGGAGCGAGGCTTTCTCGGGCGCCTGCTTGCAAACCTCAGGCGCTCGCTGGAGCAGCCCCGGGAGCGGGTCCTTCTTCCCCGGGCGGGCAGCGGCGGCGGCTCCTCGGTTCATGTGAGTGTCCCGGCGGGGCCGCGGGCTCGGCCGGACGGGCTCTGTCCTCACCGCGCTCTCGGTGTCCCTCACCGCGCTCTCGGTGCCCCCGCCGGGCCTCGCCTCGGTGCTCCCTCGCCAGCCGCTGGGAGACGACGCCATGGGCTCCCTGGGGCTGCCCCGCGGGGCGGGCCAGGCCGGGCCGAGCTCCCTGGGGTGGGCTGGAGCTAGGCAGGGTCCCGCTAATTTGCTCCTGGTAATTTGCTTCGAGCCGCCAGCGTGGCGCAGGTCGGGTGGAGCGAGGGTGCCCTGCGGCGGTGGTCGTAGGGAGGCCGCCCTTGTGAGGGCAGTACCCCGGCGCAGGGGCAGGATCGTAGCCGCGAGCTGCAGGAGGCGGCGTTACGGTCGTGGTTCAATTCATGCAGGAAGTTTTATGGGAGGACTAGACGTGTGCTGTAGCTGTAGGGCGGCATTGCAAATTCAGGTCCCGCGTTTGCGTGGGGGACGCGCCCGCGCGTGGAGTGGTTCATCTCAAATCGGTTGTGTTCCTTTATTCAGCCCTGTCCCTGGAATGAGGGTTTGGAAGCGGCACAGTGGTGGGCTGTTCAAGAAGATGCTGTATTAGCCTGCAAAGTACGTGCACGGAGCATCCACTGACGTTTGCTATTACTTACAGAAAAGTAGATGCTGCCTCCCTTTTGGTTAATTGTATAACGTTCGTTATACTTCTGCATAGACTTGACTGAAAAACAGAGTATAACTCAAAAAAGTATTTGGTCCACCCTCAGCAGAGATGCTTACGAGGTTTAGCACACAACACATGTTCTGAGCAGGGATGTGTGCCTTGGATCAACAGGGATGAGCTTGTAGTTACGTTGCCAGTCCACGGCTCCCCAGCATATGGCAACACTACTGAAGCACTGTATATATCAGGTATATATCAGCATATATGTCTGTATATATCAGTACTGAATATATCAGGTAGTGTTATCCCCAAGGCTCATCAATAAGTGGTTTTGAGCTGGGTTTAGCATCTGGCAAAATAAAGATGCTACTACTGCAAACTAAGTAAATACTTGCATTTCTTGCTCTTTCTGTTTCTTTAACTCAGAGATTCTTGTTTTCTTTGAAGTAGAGTCATTGCTTTTCACAAATATTTATGGGATTCAGGATACTTACATGAAATCTGTAGTAAGGTGAGGCAGTGTTGTATATTTTTAGGTAGCCTCGAGGGTCATTGCTTATCAATACAGTTTCATCATAATATATTCTGTCCACCCTGTCACATGTTAACAATATATTTCTTGTTGCAGTAATTTTGACTTATGAGAATTTTAAGCAATATATTTGTGAGTTGCTTTGATGTTTTAGCAGCACTGAATCCTGAAGGTGCAAGATGTTGAAGACAGTAATGATTCTTAAAACCTCCTTCAGCAAATTTATGTTTTGGAGTGTCTCTTTCCTATTGTAACTATGTGCATATTTTCCATACATTGCTATAGGTATCTTTGTTTATTTTACACCTTTAAATGTAAAGAGAGAAGGAAACAACTTCTCATTCTCCAGACTGAAAGCAGTGGATTATGTGGAAAAATGGTATCAAATGAATAAAAGTATTTGCTAAAAAAATTTGTGCAAATCTGAAAATAGTCCCTCAGATTGGAATAATAGGACTCAAGTTGCCTAGAGCCTTGAAGACTTGATGCTTCTGATAATGAAGCATATTTGAGTGGGAAAACAATCTGAAAAATAAGTTTTATGCAGAAAGCTATGATTATATAGCTTTGATATTGTTATAACTCTAATTTAGTATGAATTTAGTAGTGGCAAGTTAACATAGGGCCTCTTTATCAAAGGAGGGCTAAACAGGCTATGGATTTTTTTTAATCCTTTCGATTTAGGAGATGTTGTCTGTAATGGCTTTTCTCCTAAATATATTTGACTGAAGTGTGTTTAATACGTTGTTATTTCAATTAGTTATGTTATCCAAGACTAGGAATGAAGTTACTTGTATGCCATGATGGGGGGAAGCAAGCAACCGCCTAGGACTTCTTATGCTTTGCAAAATCCTTTAAATCAAATCACAGCATTTTCTTTAAATTATTTTTGAAAGTCAAAAATTTATGGATTCTGGTCTACTAGAGTCTTTAACTTTTTACTGACCTGAAAATTTCACAATATTATGTTTTCCTGAAAAGAGAGCCATAAGATATCCTGTAAGTAATGCTCCATTATAAAAGATGTATTGGTGGCATTCCTCCCTTTACTTTCTCTTAATTTTTTCTGAAGTTGCCTGCTTAATATCCTTGGTGAAATCACATTTGTGAAGGACAGGGTCCTAATTTAGGGGATGTTAAAATATAATACTTGACTGTAGTTTATCACTGAAATTTCATGCTATGTGCTCGATACACTGAATTCCTTATTTGACACATTGTTACAATAATTTGCTGAGTGTTCCAACTTATCTCTTAATCTTTGGTTTGTTTTTGCTCCCTAAACTTCAGAGACCTTGTTTGCAGCTTTGGGGGTTGGGCTGTGTGTTCTTGTTTCTTGATTTAGGACTGAAGTAGAAAGTTAAAAACTTTGATTCTATATTATTCTGTAATAAACGGAGATACAGTACACTTATTTCAGTTGGCAGGAAGGTTTAAAAACAGTTTCTGGAAATATCATAAATATGCCTCAAAGTATTTCTATACTTTTATTATCCAGCACATTTTATACTGTGGAACTCTGATACTTTGAATTACGAGATCATGAGAGGTAACATAAGGTAATAATCAACTGTAGTGATTTGTGTTTTCTTTCTGAATCTATAAACCACTTCTAAAATTGTTGCTCATTGTAAATTTACTAATTACCAGTAGAGTCAAATTAGAAAAATATCAGTTTTTCAGCTTCCCTGCCCTTTCCTCATTAAAGTAGAAGAAATAATTTTATGGATGTCTTGTTACTCTGAGAAAGCTTGACATCAGACTGAAGGGTGGATCTTGAATTGACAAGAAAAAACACATATTGAGATGCAAAATACAAGATAAATGTTATCCAAGACCAAGAATGAAAAGAAGAATTGAGTTCTTGTATGCCTACAGATCCCACCTACTTTACAAGTCCCCGTGAACATACTTGGGAAATATCTGTATAATGAAAATAACGTGAAACAGTTGTCATTAGAAGGATTTGTCAAATGTGCAGAAAGACAAATCTGATATTGGCTGTAATATTTTTTTAACTTTCCTGATTATGATCTGATTGCTTTATGTCACAGCTATTAATTCATGTTTGTCTCTACTAAGGGAATGTTACCTAAAACCTAAAGAAGGTCAAATACTAGCCAACATAGATAAAACTGAGGAGTCAGCACAGAGGGCATCTGGTAGGAACATCAGATGTGAGCAAAGCAAACAGCACCTCTTGCTTCTTGTAGTAATATGAGTTATATGAAGTCTGTCCAGCAGAGACCCCCAAAAACCCATGTGTTCTTCTGAACAGTTACCTGCATGGTTCTTACCTTTACCAAGAAACATTTCCGCTGTTAGATTTCGTGTCATACTGGGGGTGAGGGGAAATCAATGTTTATTTTTTGTTTCTATGGTTACATTAGTATTAAACAGCAGGGGGAGGAAAAAGGTCTCCAATGGCTTTTTTTCCTCCAGTGTGATGGAAGCCATACTTACTTGTAATTTAAATAGTTTTTAAAAGATTTGGATACTTCTCAAAGCAGCCTTCTGCTGTCTTTTTTTCTATTAGTATTTTGTAATATTTAATGTTATCTTATTTTGTGCTTGGGGAAAAGTGCTTTCTTTTAAAAAAAAATCCTTTAAGGAAAATCTTAAAGTGACTGCAGATCTGTAAGTCATCAGTTCAGCAGTTTTTTCTCTTGGAGGACAGAAAAAATGCAGTGCTGTCTACATTATGATGTTAGAGGTCAATTTATTCAGAGTGAGTGTAAATTTAATACATTGGTATTTTACCTCACAGGTGGTTTCTTTATCCTGCTTTCACACTTAGCAAATCTTTGGTGTCTATTATGTTGTCTCAAATAAATACACTTGAATATTTATATCAAGTGAAATATCACAGAAGGGTAGGTTTTACTGCGTGGTTTTTAAAGTTAAATAAAACACAGGCATGTAAAAGACAGAAATGTGATTAGGTTTTTAACACTGGGTGTAACAAAAAGACCTTAGCAGAAGAGGAGCAAAAGATCTTCTCGTCTATTATAACTTAATCACTTCTGACAGATGTTTGCCTAGCCTCTTTTTGAAACCTTCCAGTGATGGATATTCCACAGCCTCCAAAGGCAGCCTGTTCAGTCTATTATTCTTACTTGAAAGTTTTCCAAAACTTAAATCTTGCTTTCTTTTTCCTGTCTGCATCAGACCTGGTGAACAGTTTAGTCCCATTCTCGTACCAACTTGCTTTGTCTTTGAAGAACAAGACCAGGTCTCCCATTTATCTTGTCTTCTATAGACTAAACAACTGCACTTCTTTCAAGCTTTTTGATCTTCTTTGAAGTGTCTTGAAAAAGTTAAGAGACAGGAAAGGGGAATCTGAACAAAGGCAAATCTCTGTGCCAGTTGTAGGGGGTCTTGAGTATGTATGAGTTCAACATGAGTATTGCTTGGGCAGCCTCTTGAGCAGCTGAGATGGTTTGCCTATAATAAAATGTGGCTGGCCAGGCCTTTCCTGACTTGCTTCTCTCTATATCCTGTGTCCCTCACACTTGCTTTCTAGAGAAATTAGGAGTTTGAACTTTTTTTTTTTCCTTTAAACTGGAGCAGACAGGTGTGGCAGGGTAATAGACTCCCTGGTGAGAAGTCCTTCTCTATCGTTTTTTAGGTGTAGAGTTGTGTTAATTGACTGAGTCATTAGTTGCCTTTACGCTTTTTGAGCCATAAAGTTTTCTAAGGGTAAAGTCCATAACAAGCATGAAACATATTGCAAGCAGGTATTTTCCTCCTGAAAATATAGCCCCTGTGGCTTCAGTCAGTTGAATAGATTTGATAGATGGAACAAGGGAAAGTAGTTTTTTGAGCATAATAAAAATTTGCTAGTTTGCTTGGGTAGCATGATGGCTCCAAACGTTTTGAGATTGTCACCATGTTCATTTGAGTATTCCTAAACTGTCGAACATGCATGTTTATATTTAAATAGGAGAAATTCCTTGCCTGAGCATGCTCTGTGCTTCTAGGAAATGTTTTTAAATTCAGTCCAGTTAGAAATTTCTAAGCAGTTGTAACTGGTTTTAGGCATGGCAGTCGCTGTCACTCTTGATTACAAAATTCAGCATGCCAGATTCCTGTTCTTTCTAGGGGGCAGTTGCTTATGGTGCAAATCATGGCCTGCTTCTGGATGATACTCCATAATACCAGGTGATTGGCCAACACACAAAGAAATCAGTTTAATTTGTAGGATTTTTTCTAACTGCCAGCTTTGACTTCCTCCACCCCCACAAAGAAACCATCTTAAAAAGGCATGCCTTTCAGGATTGGCATGTGGTGGATGTTTTTGGGCTGAGAGGGACCTTAAAGATCATGCAGTTTCAACCCCCTTGCTATGGTCAGGAATACCTTCCACTAGACCAGGTTGCTCAAAGCCCCTTCCAATCTGGCCTTGAACACTTCCAGGGATAGGGTATCCACAGTTTCTCTGGGCAACCTCAAACTCAACCAGTGCCTCACCACTCTCAATTCCTACGTTCTTATGCCACTTTATGTAAATTAACAGCCTAGAAACTGTTCTTTGACTTCCAGAACTGTAGAGAGGGAAGATTAAACTAGCACTCATATTAGAAAGCAACATGTACTGTATTTAATCATCTGCTAAACACAGTTCTTGTAGAACTCATTCTTTCCTCAGAATTCTGAAATGCTAACAGAGATTCTATTCTAGATTAGGGGTAAATTGAATTCATGGCAGCTGGTAATGCATTAAACATCATCAAAAATTGCCTCAAGTTAGCACTTGTCTTCTTGAGGTAATTTGCTTCAATCTCTCGGCATAAAACTACCTATTATGGAAGACTTCTATTTCCATTTCCTTCTCATCAGGAGTTTTCCCAACATAACTGAGTATGAATTAACAGTGTAAAGCTTAGTCTCTGACTTCAGGACCCTCTCTCAGAAACTGTTCATGGCTATTGGATCTGATTTCTATCCCAGAGTGTTTCTCAATTACGGTTTAATATACAGCTTTGTAGTGGCATCTTGTTTCAGACTCTCAAGATAAGTGGACAGATCATTTCAGCAGCTCATTTGTCTGGGGCAGCTGGAGACTGCTGTCCCCACAGGAGTGCAGGGGCTGGTGCGTGGCATGCGAGAGGCACTGCCTTTGGCTTGCTGGCAGCTGCTCTGGAGGCAAGGCCTCAAGTTCACATCTGTGCTAGTCCTGCTGTAAGGTTTGAAACCTTCTGTGTCAAGGGCTCTAATAATTGGTAACAGTCACACACTAAGGAAGTCACTGTTGCCAACTAGGATATGACACTGAATTGTACCCCAGGGAAATTAATCTTTTCTTAGAGGTTCAGTTACCCTTGCTGCATCACGGTGGGTAAGTAATTTCACATCCAAGTGACCCTCTATAAAATAATGCTTGTGATAAGAACTAGGCACACACAGATCTTTTCTTTTTCCTTTGCATTTTACTGAAANGGTGGATGTTTTTGGGCTGAGAGGGACCTTAAAGATCATGCAGTTTCAACCCCCTTGCTATGGTCAGGAATACCTTCCACTAGACCAGGTTGCTCAAAGCCCCTTCCAATCTGGCCTTGAACACTTCCAGGGATAGGGTATCCACAGTTTCTCTGGGCAACCTCAAACTCAACCAGTGCCTCACCACTCTCAATTCCTACGTTCTTATGCCACTTTATGTAAATTAACAGCCTAGAAACTGTTCTTTGACTTCCAGAACTGTAGAGAGGGAAGATTAAACTAGCACTCATATTAGAAAGCAACATGTACTGTATTTAATCATCTGCTAAACACAGTTCTTGTAGAACTCATTCTTTCCTCAGAATTCTGAAATGCTAACAGAGATTCTATTCTAGATTAGGGGTAAATTGAATTCATGGCAGCTGGTAATGCATTAAACATCATCAAAAATTGCCTCAAGTTAGCACTTGTCTTCTTGAGGTAATTTGCTTCAATCTCTCGGCATAAAACTACCTATTATGGAAGACTTCTATTTCCATTTCCTTCTCATCAGGAGTTTTCCCAACATAACTGAGTATGAATTAACAGTGTAAAGCTTAGTCTCTGACTTCAGGACCCTCTCTCAGAAACTGTTCATGGCTATTGGATCTGATTTCTATCCCAGAGTGTTTCTCAATTACGGTTTAATATACAGCTTTGTAGTGGCATCTTGTTTCAGACTCTCAAGATAAGTGGACAGATCATTTCAGCAGCTCATTTGTCTGGGGCAGCTGGAGACTGCTGTCCCCACAGGAGTGCAGGGGCTGGTGCGTGGCATGCGAGAGGCACTGCCTTTGGCTTGCTGGCAGCTGCTCTGGAGGCAAGGCCTCAAGTTCACATCTGTGCTAGTCCTGCTGTAAGGTTTGAAACCTTCTGTGTCAAGGGCTCTAATAATTGGTAACAGTCACACACTAAGGAAGTCACTGTTGCCAACTAGGATATGACACTGAATTGTACCCCAGGGAAATTAATCTTTTCTTAGAGGTTCAGTTACCCTTGCTGCATCACAGTGGGTAAGTAATTTCACATCCAAGTGACCCTCTATAAAATAATGCTTGTGATAAGAACTAGGCACACACAGATCTTTTCTTTTTCCTTTGCATTTTACTGAAAACCTACCTGCAAATTAGCACTTCTGAAGATGTTAAACCAACATATTTTAATTGAAAATAATTGTTTAAAAATGATTGGATTTTTAATAGAAGAATTTGGAACACAGCAAAGTTAGAATTTAGCTCAATTTGTCTTAAAACTTCTTTTGTTTCTATAGTTTGAATCCATAAATAAAAAATGGCTGTTCCCCAAAAGCTGCTTGGAGAATTCTTCTGTCAGAGACTATCAGTCTTAACAGCTAACATCAGCCCTCTCAACATCCAAGATGAGTGCACAAGGAGTTTGTTTGCTTTAGTGATTTTTTTTTTTCCCACTCCACAGATCAGTATGAAAAGAGGGGAAATAATTTTTTTCCTAGAAGTTTTGAAAGCTGTGAACCTCAAGTGCTTCTCAATACATACAACTACAAAGAAGTGGTAGATACTGCTGGCACGTGGTTTTGAAGCGACATGAAACTGCTTCTGGCTGCTGAGGATTAGTTGTCAGCCCACTTTAGATACAAAAGTTCATTTAGACTTTTCACTCCACAGTTGAATAAATAATTTTCTCTGCACAGGGTTAGTTTGTATCTTTATAGGTTTTCATTAAAATGTCATCCATTCTATTATATGAGTATATTCAGCATTGGAAAGTAAAATTATTTGTGATGTGTGGGGGAGGGTTTTTTCTGTGTAAATAAGGTGCTGCTGCTGCAGGCTCAAAGTTCATCAAGGACTGCTCTTCCCCTGAAAGTTTTGTTTGACATCTTTGTTGCTCCCCATTAAAAGGTGTTTGCCATTATTCTTGCATTGGTTGCACACGGACATGTGCACACAAACATACATGTTTTCAGTTTTTTCTTCAGCTTTTATTTGGCCCACATAAAGAACACCTAAAGTTTCTGCCTCAGTAAACACCAGCAGTTGCTAATGTGTCTGAAGTTAGAGGACACTGATTCTTTTGCAATACATCAGCATGAGGTCTGCTCAGTGCTTTTGTGAGTAAATAATGGTTACTTTTAACCTGAGCACTTGTTTTAATTGAATGATTAAATCCTGTTTTCCTTTAGCTGTGCTACAAGATACTACTTCTACGTGTAGAAAAGCTGATATTGACGTAAAAGTAGTAAATTTCAGGATTCTTTTTTGACACAGTTGGACTATGAAAGATAACTAGCAGACATGTTTCAAATATTAGGAGCAATATGAATTGAAATGGACCAGGGGATCAATGTTCCTGTGAACTACCTAACCAGTACCATTATTTTGCAGACTATTGCAGACATAAAATACATTGTTTAATGATTTTTTTTGTTCTTTCTTTTCCTTTCTATAACTGCTGTACTTGCTCTAAATTAAGGAAGTAGTGTTAATGTTCACTTTTTTAGGATAAAGTTACGAAAATCAATAAAATGCCTAAGAAACTGTTCTACTTGGCATCAACAGGTAGATTTCAGTGCAGTTCTGATTCTTCTATCTGATTTATGAGTAGTTTGTTCTGTAGTTACAACAATAATCTAAAGCTTTCACTTTATGTTCCCAGTAAAACCCCAGAGGGTGAACCACAGTACAGATTCTTCGAGTTCCTGTGGCATATGCTGACCTTGCAGACTTGTCCAGATGCAGCTGAGTCCTCTTAAATTTCTGAATTTATAGGCATATGTGTGTGTCTGTAATTGTAAAGTTCATCACCTGTCATGGAAGTTTTATGGGGATACTTAGAGACATGAACAGCAAATACTTTTTAATATATATATATTTTTATTTGTATATGCACACACATCTATATATAACCACTGGATACACTGTGATTTGGTAATTTAAGCTTTTAAATGCATAAAAACTCCCAACAAAATGAAATAAAAACAAAAAAGCCCACAAAAAACTTGTCAGTTTTTGATGTAAGCTTCCTGTCCTAAAGAACTAGATGTGTTTTGGGTTTGGAAATCAGTGATTATGGTCAAAGAAACGAGGCAGCGTGTTGTGGGTGTTGCATCTTTTCCATTGTGGGATTTATTGTGGGAACTTCTTGTGCACGTGGTGATCATTTACTGAAAGATTTTGATAGTATTATTAAAAGATTAATGCAGTGGGATTCAAAAGATAAACATTGCTGAAAAATGCATAAGGCTGTCCAACTGCTTTGGCATATGAGCTGCTACTTAAACTGCAGACTGCACTACAAAGCACAACCAGATGAATCTCTACGGCGCTTGCAGGGACCTGGCAGATGCTGTGGGTGTGGAACCTGGTGAGACTTCAGTCGAGCGGTGCAAAGAAATTGCTTTCCTTGAGCCCTGTTGTGAGCCATCCTTGGCTGTTGGATTACCGGGTAGACATCTCAGATTCATAAATTAAAGTGTAAGTTTTTGTTACAGACCACATTCAAATACTCAACTGCTGTCTTAACCTGGGCAGAACTCCTTAAGGGTAGTCATGTCTCTGCTTTGTTTATTCCGTGGAGTGTCTGCTCAGAGGTGGGAAAGGACACAAAGTTGATTCAGAATTGGACTGAGGCAAGCATTAGTAGAAACTTCTCTTTTTCTCTTCTCCCTGAATAGACATTTAGCACAAATTACATCAGGGATGTGAATGAAACTGCAAATACTCTTAACCTTTTGAATGTTGCAGCTGTAGCATGCTAAGGTATGATGCAGTTAATTAATACAATGTGGCATTTACTAAAGTCTTGAAATGCAAATTGAACAAAATATTAAAATGACTTTTACTTCTGACTATTGAGTTTCCAATGAGCTCTACCATATCAATCCAAGACATCCATTTCAATGCAAATTAAGCCAGTCAACTTCATGCTTCTACCCTTTTGTTGTAATGTATGCCTGTCTTACTTCCTCATTCATTGCTTCTCATAGATTTGATTTTTGCCTGTCTCATTAAAGCTGTGACTTGCTTGTAACTTTGGTACATTGTTCCCTTCCAAGGCAGACTTGTCTTCGTGTTTAAAAATAGTCATTACTAAGTAACTTCTGTTGCCTCGAAATTGGTACCAGTGGATGGGCCTTTTGTTGTGTGATGTTCCATCACATGTTTAAAAAATCTCTTTCACGCTGCAGTGTTTTTCAATATGAAAAAGTTCAGTTTTCTGTGTTTTTACTATTTACAGCCCTTTAAAATAGGGAGGGGTAGGCTCTTAGGACTACTAAAAGGACCTGTCTGCAGCTGGGATTGAGCCTGATTTATCTGGCAGCCAGAAGGTTTGGACTGTAGTCTCCAGAGCTAGCAAATCATTCCATAGAGCTGACATTGCTACTTGGATGGACTGTGTTAGACATTTTGGGTGTTTGAAAATCTGCAAAGCAATTATTCTTTCTCAGTGCCAAAGATGTGCGTTGAAATAACATACGGCAAAAATGTGCAACTTTGCCTGCTAATTTGGTGCTTGGCAAATTCCTTTCAGTACTGACTACACGGAAGCTTGTAGATAATGAATATGTAATAAATTGTATTTAAGAGCTAAAAGAAAAAAAAAATTGGGTTGTTTGACTGTTTAAAGCCCCAGTTACAGCAATCACTGTTTGGGGAGAAGGGAAGACAAGAGTTCTGATGTCTTTCTGCAGTTAGGAATCTCTAAAGTTGCACTGCCATACTTTGTAACACCTTTTTACATTTTAGGCTGTAATTTCATTTTGCTTATATTGAAACGACCATTGTTTTTTTAGAAAAATACAAAGGTAGAAGTTAAAATTTCATTTGATTTTTTATAGTGCTCAGATTTCTAGTACCTGGCTGGGAATCACTGGTCTAGTTCTGAGAGTCAAAAATCAGATTCCATGATGATTCATTTGATAATTTCTAGATTTTGACTTTTTTTACTGCAATCTACTAATATTGCTCAAATGTTGAAAAAAAAATACAGCTGTGGTTTGAGTTTGGGTGTTTGGGTTTTTTGGGGGCTTTTTTTGTTTGTTTTTTGTTTTAGTTTGGGGGGTTTTTAAAATTTTTTAAATTTTTTATGGGTTGTTTTCATTTCCTTTGGGGGGATTTTTGTTTGTATGTTTTCTGGGGTCTTTTTGTTTTGTTTTATGAGGGGTTTTTTGGCTGTTTTTTTTGTTTGTTTGGTTGGGTTTTTTTAAATTTTCCTGTTGCTTTTCAAGTGTTTGCCATTGTTCTGCCAAAAATGTTTTGACAGGTCTCCTTTCCTGTAATGTGGAGAAGGACCTGGGTGAGCATCTACATTCTGAATACTTACACGTTTGCTTAAGGCTTTGGACCGTATTTTTGGATGTGTGAACTTTGTGCTATTTAGGAAATATACATTCTTCCCTTACAGAGCTAACAATAAACTTAATTCTAAAAGACAGATGAGCTGGTAGTTAAATCTTAACTGATACGTGCATCCCTCAAATGTGCTTGAAATTATATTTAAGTCTAAGTGCACTATGTCTTTTTTGCCCTATTAGAAGCGATAGTAATGCCATGCAAAAGTATCTAATTCTTAAAATACTTCTGTTTTCTTTCTCAGAATTATATTGTTCGTTATTGGTACCCTTGCCTATTTGTGTATGGGTTTAAAAGGCACATTTTTTGAAACTCTTTTTGACAACAGCTTCATATTTGACTTTTTTTTGATTGAGTTTTTTTTTTAATTGAGGATTTTTTTAAATTGAGGATTTATATTTTTCCACACATGAAACTGTGGAAAACCTGCATTTCCAACAAGTAAATATGATTATTTTCTGTCTATTTAAGCCTGGAATCCCATGATCTTTTAGAATTTCCTTAGAAGGAATATTTGGGTGTAAAAGCCATGGTTGTGTTTTACAATATATGATGGGTATGAAACTGGTGAAATACCCAACCTTTTGTGGTAGTGATAGGTATAAGTGCATGAAACTTACTAAATATACCTGATTTCCAAAATGTCCTAGCAATAGAACTATTTAATTGGAAATTTGTAACAAAGTGTTTCAGGCCATTGCTTCCCTAAGACAAATTGGGAACTGCTGCTGATTTTCTTTGCTTTACTTAGAGTGAAGTATGGGGATGATCGAGTCAAAACTAAGATTTGATTGCAAAACTAATTAGTTGTACCTCTCCTGTGTTTTGGTTGGGGTTTTTTATATAGTTTAAATTTTGAGGTTTGAAAACTAGATCTTAAGTTTTTTTGCCAAAAAAAGTGAAATTGTCAAATCAGGTATTCTAAATCTTAGCCAAAGATGCTGACAGCATCAGGTCTACAACTTTATCAGAAGTTAGGAGAAACTGTTAAGAGAGAATTGATTTTTAAAGCATGGATCTCAATTCTCCAAGATGTGAAAAGGTGGGATGATTGCAACAGTTGCCTAGTTGCAGTGATACTTTGGTTCAGCCAAAGAAAATATACTTCCAGTCTGCTTTCTTCTGTTTTGATCTGCTAACTGTTATTCCTTACCTTGCAGAATAAAAAGGTGTGATCTGAGATCCTCAAATCTGATTCACTGTATCCTCACAGTTCATAGAAGTGCAAAGCATAGGAAAGCAGGATCTGGCAAACAGCTGGCACGTTCTCTTATGTTTATGGGTTTTTGTAAGATTGTCTGCCAGAAATGACCATACTCTGAAAAGATGCTCAGATAGAGGGCTTTGAACACACTTCTTGCAGAAGCAAAGTGATTGTTGGTACTTGGTCTTTTACAGAAAGTAGAATACTGTGCTATACAAGTTGGTCACGATCTCACAAAGGAAGAAAAGGAGTTTAATTATAGAGCTGCTTAAGATTTAAGACTAAAAGCTTAAGAAGAGGAATTAAGTATATTTCTATAGTTTAAATTATTGAACTTTGGTTAGCATTGGAGAAATTACCTTTGTGTTGTTGGTAACTTTTAGAATAAACCACTGGTTCTCTTTCATTTGAACAGATCATCTCAATTGAAAAGCCAATATGTCTTTTTGCAGATCTTTATTTTATTTTTTCCCTGTAGTGAGAAAATAAAATCTTGGGTCTTGGTTGGCAGCCACTCATTAACATACCATAAACATATCCCTCTCAGAGAATGCCACCTGGGCCATTTGTGATTGTTATCTGCTCTTTGTTAAAGATGAATAGGATTCGCTTTGCTGTAGGAATACTTGATTCCTCCATGGCAGGCACAGAGCAAAGAGCAATGATGGGTGAGAGCAAAGAGAGGAGGATGCTGCCCAGGTGTGGTGGGCTGTCAAAGTTTACCCTCTTACTGTGAAGGAATTAATGTGTACCTGGGAGAGGAAGAGAGGAGAAGGAGGCACTTGTGGTTAAATCTCCTGCAGTTGTCATCTTACTTTGTGTGTTCATATTAGCAAAGCATTGCAAGAAAAAATTGAGAACGTCAAAGTACTGAGCTTTGTAAAACTTCCAGCTGGAAAAAGGAATGCTCAGAGCTAATTATTTTAGGCTTTAGGAGTCAGTTGTTTTCCACTTTCAGGTGTTGCTTTTTATTTTGCTTGTTTGTTTGTGGTTTTGTTTTTTCTGTTTAATGATTGCTTTTCCAATAATGGAAAGTAATTGGTTCCATGTTCAGACTATGGATAGATTCCAAAACTAATTCTTAGAGTTCTAAGTTTTAAATTTTGTCATTAATTTTGTGGGGATTTTGGCTTTTTCTTTCTTTTAACAATAGACAATATTAATATTGAAGAGTAAGCTACAACCAGGTTTATATTTTTAGCGTCTTTGTGTGTTCCGGTTTTGATTTGGATATATTCTAAGGTTGAGGGCAATAGGGTAAAGGTTAAAAAATAAAAAAAACCAGAAAAACTGTAAACTTTGATTGTTGCAGTTCTAATTTTTTAATGCATTTTGTATTCTATAATAAAGAGTGGATATTGCTTTTTTTTTTTTTATGTGCTCTTTTTGGACACAGTTTTATCGCTCTGCTGTATGGGTTCATGTGCTTGTTCTTGCAGCAATTCACTTCAGCCTGTTGCCTTTTTATATTAGCATCGGAAATACCTATTCCTTTGTGTTATTGTTACAGTACTAGCTTTACAGAAATTTATTTGACAAGTGGGAAAATTGTAATCATGTAACTTCATTTCCAGATCTTCAGTTCATTAGCCAACTTGGCTAAAATCTATAAAATGTACCAATTCTATTTGCTTTGAAGTTTTAGTAGCATTTCTGTTGTTGTTGGCAAGGTTTCCACTGTTAGTATTGTGTTCCTCTGGGAGAATTTGTAGTTTGCAAGAAATCTTGCTGGTATGCAGACAGTAATATCCCAGGCTTTGTATTATGCTGTGTTGTGCCATAATAGTTTTATGTCTGTTTCCATTTGACATCTTAATTAGTAACTTATTGGAATCACTGTTTTCCTTTTTAAAACTTTCTATTTTCAATCTGCCCATGAAAACAAAAATTATTTTCTTGTTAGCAGAGACTAGTTTGAATATAAAAATTAATTTAGTTGTCCTGGAGAGATTTTTCTGCTCTTTGCTCCATGAGAGTTTTCTTTCTTTCAAAAGAAAAAAATCTATTGTGGATGAGTGGAAGGTGTGATGGCAGTAATACCCTGTCTCTTACATCTTTAAGTGAAACAGTGTGTGTAAAACAGTCTTTGATTGTATTGCATTGCAAAGAAGGCAGGATGTTGGTTCATGCATCACACTTGCAAGATATCCTATGCATCATCTAACTATTATGCCTCTCTCTGGCTTTGTGAGTTTTACTTTGGGAAGTTCTAAATACACTATTCCTTTTAAACACACTATTGCTGAATAATTGTAGTTTGTTTTCTGGGTTTTTTTACTATTCATTTTTAAATATTTGTTTAGATATATTGCTGTGGAGATTTGAGTTATTTATAACATGAGATCAGATATAAAATGTGTGTTGATACTTAGAATGCAGCAGAGGCAGTATGTTAACACCAGCATGAATGTGATTGTATCTGTTCACCTTTCAGTTATTTCTAATCTGTTTTGTTTTCAGCATGACTTTTGTTGCATATCCCAACAGAGGATGTTTGTATGTTAAAACCAGATTTAGATCATAGTGTTAGAATTGTCTTGAAATAAAATAGGAAGTTTTCTGCCAATTTGATATGAGACAAGGCATTTTTGTATTTTGATAAAGTTAAGGAGCCAACACATGTGCCTGGATTACCATTTTCTTACCAATTCTTTTCTTTGTTGCAGTTGATGGACAAATTCACAGGAATTAAATCACCTCACAGGAATTAAATCACCATTGCTTGTAAAGATCTTTTCTCCCCACCTGTAACAAGTTTTCTTGATTTACAGATGAGGCAGCTGTTAGTTTGAAAAACTAACTGAACAGCTTCTTTCCTCATTTAGATACTGAGTGGGAGGGAAAAAGCACTCTCTCTGCTGCAGATATGAGTGACTGTATTTCATCATTCTGTTGCCACTATTTGAGCTCTTATGTTTAGACACAAATGTTGCTGAGAAGGAAGGTAGGCCAGATTTGGTAGCTTTCAAGAAATAAAGGCTGTACACAAGGCATAGCTACTTTCTGGAACATTAGTGAAACATTAGTAAATGGTGAATATTGTAAAAGGTTAGACAGCATTTATTTGTGCTCTTTGCTGGGCTTTTGTGTTCAGTGCTTCTCTGTTATCTGTGTGCTGCCCCTTCCATTTCAGTGGATACAAAACTGAACAATCAAAATTGGTGCTAAAATAACTCTAAAGGTGTAAACTTCATAAAAGTTTTTTTTTTATCTAAGATAAGTAAAAATACTCATAAATTCTGAGCATGAAAAGTAAAACAACAGTACATTCTTAATATATGCACAACCACAATGTATGAAGTATTCAGTGTATTCTGAATAAATCTATTAGACAAGTTTGGAAATCTTTGTGGGATGATTCCATTTTCTTAGTCTCCATAAAATGGGTATACACTTAATATATATATTTTTTTTTACTTAAGCACAGGATACAGTGTTTTCCTGTCCAATCTTTTCCCTTTTATTTCCTTCCCCCTCTGCCAGTATATTCATACCTTTGCTTCTGAGAAGGTAGATTTATTTTTTTTTCTGTTTTGTGAAGGAAGAACATGTTTTCTGCAGCTGGGAAGAAAAATAGCTTTTCTTCCAAAATACTTGAAAGCAGCTGTCAAACATCAGATTCTGTTTAACGTTTCTTTTTGTTTGGGCTTTGTGTTAGGAGGTGGGAGGCCAGCTTTTCACTTAGCAAAGTTTCTTATTCAGCAACTGCTTTGAGAACTGCTTGATGTGGTAGGAGATAGATAATAGTGTTACTGCATTAAGAAGTCATTAATTTTAGCCTGTCTGCTGTTTGTCTAGGTTTTTATCCCGTTTTTTGGTAAAGATGGCAGCCAACAATGCAGTGCTGAACAGACTGGAGCAGAAGGGTGCAGAGGCCGATCAAGTTATTGAGTACCTCAAGCAACAAGTTGCTCTGCTCAAGGAAAAAGCCAGTAAGGATTTAGCTATCTTACGTTAAACCTACTAACCAGATGGTTAACAGTAAATGCTCATAGGAGAAAATGAGAGTATTTGGTGCTGTCAGCCTTTAAAGTGTATTTCAAGTTTTCCAAGATAAACCTTGTAACAGTAGCACCACTTCACTGTCCTGTGGTTTGTGGGGGTTTTGTTGTGTTTTTTTTTTATTTTGAAGCTGCTTATTCTGAAATAGAAGGGGTATGGATGAGGAAGAATTAATGACACAAACAAACTATGGAAATTTGATAGGACATGATTCCATTTGAAGGGAGTAAGGGAATTGGAAAGAATACAAGACTATGCATTATCCTGAATTTATTACTGCTTTTTCACAATTATGGCATTCTCTCAAGAGTATCATATCTTCAACTTTGATATTTTGTACTTAACTTCACTGTATCTGTGAATTAAGGTGCTGTGTATTACAAACATCATCAAGGTGTTTCTGTAGGTTTCTTGGAGTTTTTTCATGTGATCCTGTTTAGGGGACTGAGAAGATAGTATATTGAGAGGCAACTTGATTATATAAGTATTGTAAAAATGGCTATTTCAACAACAAAGAAAATAATTCCTAAGTATTTCGGATGATACACTCCTTGAAAGTTTTCACTTTTGTGCTATTTGGCTTACCATGTTTCACTTTTCTTTGAAAACAAACCTCTGTGTCCAAAGTGATGAATGCCAGTTACTGAAACCTGTCATTTTTAATGTGTCAACTCTAGTCTTGCAGGCATCTCTCCGAGAAGAGAAGAAGCTCCGTGTAGAAAATGCTAAACTGAAGAAAGAAATCGAAGGGCTGAAACAGGAGCTGATTCAGGCCGAAATTCGAAATGGAGGTGGGGAAAAAAAGTACTATTCTCATACAACATAGATGTAGTTAGCACAAAACTGTCTTAATTCTTCTTGATTTTTATCTTTCTGTATATGACTGTGGTATTTCTTACAAATCCTGCATTTTCCTCAGTTCCATGCCTGTGACAAGTTACTTGATTCCAACATTTTAATGAGCTGCAGGCCTGACAGATCCATATAACAAACTTAATCAGAAATGGAACTAGTTCTTTGTATTTTTTTGTTCAGTGCCTTTCATAATAAGCCCCAAACCTCACTGATGACAATGACTCCTTGTAATACCTTAGAAATTGCTGCATGTCTAACTCTTCTTGCTACTTTGAGTATTTAATCTAGCATGACTGAAAAATCACTAGGGAAAAATCAAGCCATAGGGCAAAGTGCAGATGGTCAGGGACTTACTAGGAAAACTGTGGTAATGTAAAATTAGAAACAATATGTTCTGAATTTACGATTCCATGCTTTAGACCAGCCTTCCATTGGACTTCTTTGTTCTTTGCACTCCTCTATGTAGTTCTATTCAGCTTGTAACATCATTATATACTTCATATTAAAAAAGAAAAGAGGAAAACCCCCCCCCAAAACTGAAGTGTTTCAGATACAGCTTGTTGTCTTTTAAAATTATTGCCAAAGAATCCTCTTCTGCCCTCAACAGCTTTTACTATTTTTACCTATGCTGTCAGTATTGTAAATTGTTTAAGATAGTATCCAGTGTATCTGGATGCTAGCATTCAACTGTACTGAATGTTTTACTGGTAAAACAGCACATTCAGTCTTCAAAAAGGTTAACGTGTTGTGAATACAGAGAATTATTTTTCTCGTTTGGGCACCAGTAAAGCCTTTTCATGTACTAAACCAAACCATTAGTTCTATTTCTCTATTGTCTGTTAGTCTGCAGCAGTTCTTGACAGGTGTAGGATATTTCACAGAATCTGTTGAGCTTGAGAGAGGTCTCAAGGTATATTGGTTCAAGATGGCAAAGGAAATGCTTGATGTGCATTCTCCTTTAGTTAGCCAGTTCATCTAAGTGGTAGTAGGACTAAATTCAAGTATTTTCTTTTGAAGGAAATAGATGTTTATTAGCTTTGAAAGTACTAAGTAGTGAGCACAGAAATTAGATGGACACAGTTCAAAAATATCATGAGATATTTTTTCAAAAATCTGAGAAACAAAGACTTTCCCTAACTAGCAAGCAAATGGTTGTTGGTACAATAAATCTCATATTCAAATGATTTTAGAAAGTTGTTTATAAGAATATAATTTGTGCAAATCACTTCTGTGTTGAAGAGGACGGGCATCAACTAGCAAATTGCAGTTCTTCAGGAAAGTTAATAAATATCTGAAATACAGAACAAAACATGTATGCAGAATGGAGAATTCTATAATAGTGACACCAGAAGGATTTATCAGTTGTTAATCATAGAGCAGCCTGGATTGAAAGGAAGTTCAAAAGATCATCTAATCTATCCTTTCTTGAGAAAGGGAGCCTTGATGTTCTAGTGCACTTGATCTAGTCTAGTGCACTGGTGATGCTTACCCAGTACAATTATTGGGTTAAAAGCCTTGATGAGATTCTTGAAGAGCAGGATGTAGAAGAGAGGTGATTCATACACTTTCATTTGGTAAGATTGATAGTGCAATGTCCAGAATTCTGTATCAGCAGCTTAAAAAGAGCTATTGAAGGTAATGTGAAGAATTTAGGGAAGGGACGTGAGAAATCAACAGGTCATGTTAGAGCTGCAGGTACTTTCATATTATTCAGGCTCAGTTTCTGAAGTTTAATCATAAGAGTTGAGGGATGATCTGAGTACAATATAAAACTGATTTTGTGCATAACTCATTTATGGAATAGTCTCCAGTATGACAAGAGCTAATAGCTGTAAACTGAAACTAAACAAATGGGAAATATAGAATTGGTAGAAAAAATAACTAGATGTTGAAATAAACTACAAAAAGAGATGGTATTTGCTTATATATTTTCTTGTATTTTGCTCTTTCTCCCATTTAAAAGATGTGTAGTCAAATGCTTTGTTTTAACTGATGATAATTATCATATATAGATTGAGTTCTGAAACATGTTTTGTAATGTTGTGCTTCACTACTCAGTAGTTGTGGTTTAGGTATATTAAGCAAAATTTTCAGTTCTCTCTGCTTTTTCATTTATGTTGGACACTTAAAAACTCACTCAGTGTTCAAAGTTCTGGTACTGCCCCTAACTTCTGTGGTTTTGATTTTAGTAAAGCAGGTCGCAGTTCCTCCTGGTACAACCCTTTCTACAGCTTCGTTTTCAGAGGATGTTCCACAACCTACAGCAGTTACAGCTTCTTCTGGTTCCAAAGATCGAATTAAAGGTGAAGATGAAGAAAAGAAAAAGAAGGAAAAATTAGAAAAGAAAGGTACTTCACTTTTCTTATCTGTGATAGACAATTGAGGTATTTAATTCATGCAAGTGCTTTTGCATGGATTTGAGCACAGAAAAAAAGCTTTCATACAGCTACAATAGGAAGAGTTGTGTGCTAGCTCTTAAATCTTGAAAGTACTTGAAGCTAATGAAGGCTGTCAAATAAGCTACAGATTCTTCCTTGCATGGGATACATGCCAAATTCTGTTTAATGCGACTGAACTTCCTCATTTAAAAAACCACCACCACCAGAAAACAAGGCATGTCTGTTGGACACCTGTACTTTTGTGCAAATGTGTCTTGTAACTTAAACCTATGTTTTGCAATCATTCTCTTATGCAGATTGTTATTAATTTGCTATGAATAGATTTGTACAGGTTTTCAGAATTTGGATATTATGATAGTGCACTGTCTCTTTTATTTTTCTGGTAAGCAGTACAGAGACTTATAAGCTATTTCATATTTTTTGATGTACTGCAGTCTTTGACACCTTAATATTCCACAGAGCTGTAAATACAAAAGCAGAGGCCACATGTCATGTCAGGGAATTAACTGTTTTCCTCAAGTATTCAGTGGCTACAGAGCAAGTATTCGGCTGGTAAGGAAAAATAAAACTTTCTATATATGATGAGGGGAAGTACAATACAAGTAGCTTAAATTCAGTCAGACAAACACATCACAGAATATTCTGAGTTGAAAGGGACTCACAAGGATCATCAAGTCCACCTCTTAAGGGAATGGCTCATACAGGGATTGAACCCACAAATTTGGTGTTATTAGCACCATGCTCTGACCAACTGAGCTCATCTCATGTGGAAAGCAATGTTTGACTTTTGCCTTCCAGTGACTATTTGGAAAAAGGTGAAATAAAGCATGAACATTAAATAGTAGCCCTGCACAGGCTATTTCTGTGGAGTTCAGCATCTGTTGTAGGTACTGTATTTAACAGTTGAAGTAACCAATATGTGCAATTTGGTTTTTAGTCTAGAAATTGATGAAATGGTGGAATATCTCAAATCCCTTTGCTTTCTGTTGTCTCTGTCATCTGTTTCCTCTCTGATTATGCTTATAGTCTTTGTTCCACTTCTTGCAAACCCTCATCTGTGTGATTTCTCTGGATATTGATTCTGGACTGAACTCTGACACTGGCCAGAGGAGAGCATTTTTCTGCTTAGCCTGTGGCATGAAGATGGATGTTTTCTATATATCTCTATATATTCACCATGTACACATTTGCTGTGTTCTCTTTCGATGAAAGACTTCATTTCTCTTGTAGAGAAATATCGTGGAGAACAGTGTGGAATGATAACCAAGGATAAACTTAGCAGGCCTTTCAAATGATCTTAGATATTATATGTTAGCTATTTTGATTGGGATTTTTTTTCCAGTTTCTCTTTTATTTTTATATATATGACTGATTTTGTTATCTGTCAATTACATTAAAAAACGCCAGTCATAATCACTAGAGCTTTTCTTTCATCATAAATGAGCTGAAATATTTTTGTAGAGCTGTTGCTTATATTAAAAAAATACTGCCTTTTTATTATTGAATGTATCGTTTAATTTCAGGCCTGTACTAGAACAGTGATGAATGAATCGAATTGCATGTTGTGTCCACTTTTCCTTTTTTGCTCCCTAAAGAAGGGAGTTTCGTTTACATTAATATGTAAGTTATCTTGGATGAAAGAATAACTGAATATGCTTATTTAAAGTAAACATATTAGACATTTAGTAAACATCTTAGACATTTCTTAATCTCCCAGAGATTATAGCTGTTAAACAAGTCTTGAATGTCTCCTAAACAGCACAGTCTTATCCTCAAACTGGATATAACTTGCTCATCTTGAAGGGAATATTGAATATTTTATGATTCTATGATCTAAATAAGGAGCTGAGTATGGGGAGTGTTGCTTCACTGTTGTTTTTATAGTATACAGTCTGTATGGGTGATGATCACGGGGTAAAGACACCACACCAGAGGAACCTCATAAGCCATGATCATTTTCATGCACTGTGAAGTTTGGGAAGTGAAGAATGTTGGCTAAGGTCATCTTGAAGGGTTGCATTGCAGCTGTGACAGTGCAGTTGCAGTGACTTCACAGCTCCTGACTGTGTACAGTGCTGATAAGCACTAGTAACCTGATGGGCTGTGATTGCTTACTTGGCTTTTGCTGGTGAAACACCATGGCAAGGCTTACTGGTAATTGCTAATTATTAAAATGGGACTATCAGGCTTATTGGTGTGGCCTTTATCAAAGTATATGTATTTCACTTACCCACGTTAGCTGCACTTAAATTCAGGTTGACTTTACAAACAGGAGGTGGTAATTAGTTGAGGTAATGATGTAAATTGAAGTGTGTATGATGATTCACCACTGGAAACTGGTAATAGAGGTGCTAACTCTTTACTCTTCTTTTGTGTTTTGCACAGAATTTGTGCTTATTTCTGAGATTGTAGCTCGCTTTTCCCTTGCAGTATTCATAAACATTAGTTGTGCTTTTTTTAATGTTTATTTCATGAACAAAATGTTCTTTAATAGGTGAAAAGGAGAAGAAACAGCAGCCAGCTGCTGGAAGTAGTGATGCAAAACCTGTAGATGTTTCTCATCTGGATCTTCGTGTTGGCTGCATTATTACTGCTGAAAAGCATCCAGATGCAGACACTCTGTATGTTGAACAAGTGGATGTTGGTGAAGCAAGCCCAAGGACTGTTATCAGTGGTTTAGTGAAACATGTTCCTCTGGATAAGGTATTGACAAAATCATTTACTGATAGCTTTTCCTTTCCTAAAGTATCTTAAGACATTCATCTGTTTATAGGATATGTTTTCATTCTGCTAAAAGATTTGTACAGTCATGAAAACAAAAATAAAATGCAGATGGAAGTAATGCTTAACAACATTTGCCAGAAACCAGAGAAGTACCCTTACCCCAAATCAGTTTCTGATTGCAGTGCTTCTATCCTGGGATCTTATTCCAATTCTTTTGCCATTGGTACAAGCTGGACTCCTAAACTAAACAGATGTTACTCTTCCTTTAGCTTTCCTACAGTGTA
This sequence comes from Aleadryas rufinucha, assembly GCA_013397815.1. Lineage (NCBI taxonomy): Eukaryota > Metazoa > Chordata > Aves > Passeriformes > Aleadryas > Aleadryas rufinucha. Next base: position 207,878 of record VZTH01018247.1, read on the forward strand.
GTAGAGAAATCATAGTAACTTTTTTGGTATGATCCAAACTTTTGAAAACTTTGCCTTCCAATTCTCTTTTATAGCCTGTTGAAATATTTGGCATGAAGTAAAGCAGAGAGCGTGTAAATTCAACTTAGCTGGCAATGAATAGCTTAAACAACAGTGGAATACAAAATGCGTATTTTTACTTCCTTGTGCAGAACAGAATCTGCCTCTACGCTTTTTTTAGTTGATACACTTTGGTGTTTGACACAGATGGTTTATAGATGCCTTTGAACAACCTAAGACTTCAAGATTAAGTTTTCCTTTCACACCTCTTCTAGAAGATGAGAGGAATTGACTGAAGGCTGCTCCTAAATTCAAAAGCAAACTTGGCATTTAAAACAGTGTTGTGTAGAGCAACTGCGAAATGGATCATGAAGGAATTGATCTTAGTCTGGAAAAAGCTCCACTTTCTTAAATGTCTTTTCAATCCTTATTTGCACATTGTCCCCATGGTAAGACTGCAAGCATAGGAAGCAATTAAAATTGTGTTTGTTGTTTTTATGCTACAGAAAATTACTGAACCAAAAAACCATGACTGAATACAATAACTGTTCTGCAGTGATCACCTGATGGCGTCCACTTACTGGATTTGCAGTGGGCAAAATCTCAAATTGCTTGCTTTTAGCAGTCTGCTTCAAGAAAGCATGTAGAAGAAAACATCTTAAAAGCCATTCTAAATAGACTTACAAACATGAAGTGTATAGAATGAAATGGCAGCAAGAGTCTTTTCTCTTTAACCTTCTTTCTGACTGTAAAAATAATCTGAAGTACTCATTAACAGACAATCAGGGATCATCCTTGCACGTTCTTTGAGAACAATTTGTTTGCGTGTCTGTTTTTGGTTTTGGCAAGTCTCTATTAAGACAGTAAATTCTTAGGGGCAAGCTTCCATCTTTTTGTGTTTTTTGAAGTGTTCAAAAATGTGAAGGCCTGGCATGTGTCTACTGCCATATATTGAAATAAAAATATATACATCAGATCAAGGACCATAGCCATAAATTTTTTCACAAAAAATTCAGCTGTTCATGATTTTGGTGTTTGATGTGGTAATTTAGCAGTGTTTGAGGCTGTAGTATTTGTATCATCTGATTTTACTTTTGGTTAGGAAGCACAGTATGTATCTTCACTAACATTTCAGTATGCAGTGCAAGTTATGGGTGTGAAAACTTCTTGCATGCCCACTTTATATGTGAAATGCTGTGGTTTTGTTCACATGGTGGTCACCATGTGGTTTTTTTTATTCACATGGTGGTCATGACATGGCTTTTTGTTCACAAGCCACGTCAGAAGTTGCACCCTCTATTGTCGTGAACAGATGTGTCACAAGTAACAGGGATATGGAATGATACTGGCATGAGGTGGACCATGCCATTGCTGAGCTCTTTTGACAGCTGGGGTCAACTGGGGAGATTTCTGAAATGCCAAAAGGAATTGACAGCTTTTCTGGCACTGCATTTGGATTTTTGAAGTGGATCTCTATGTGTTCCTAGCATCAATACCTGTTTCAGGCAGTTGTTCTTGAAATTCAGGCAATTCTCCAGTGTCCCTTTTTGTCACCTCCTGAAATCCTCTTTAACCTGAGAGAACCTCATGTCAGTGATCAGAAATGAAGAGCAGGAGTTCAGGGAATGTATCTTAAACTTAAGAAGAAGAGAAAAGGCCACCATCATCCTCCAGAAACTCTATTCTACAACCATTCGTTGTAAGAGAATACATTACACTTACATCTGTTATGAACAATATACTCTGATTTTTATAGCAGAAACTTTTTCTTCCACTTAGATGCCGTGACATCTTTTCTTTCTGGATCACTGTGTTGTCCACCCAGTAATTAGTATTCCATTCAGTAATTGTTATTCAGTGCTAGATAATGCTACAACTTGCATTTTTGTCACTGGCATGTTACAACCATTTTTTATGTTTTAAGCTACTTATTTCCATAGCAATAACTTGAGAAAATTTCAGTCAATGGGCTGGCTTGAAACTTATACCAGATCAACTTTTCCTTATCAACTGCTTCATTTTGGCTATTTATATTTTTACTTTTTAAAGTGTTCTACTTGGAAAATATACAGTATTTGAAATAGTTGATCATATAGGTTTTATTAATTATTAATCCTGCAGGTTCAAAGTTTGTGTAGTGATGCACAAAGACCAAAATCTAGGAATATGTGATATATATATATATATGTATATAATGTGCACTAGTAGCATGGTAATTAAAACATCCTTGCTTTGTCTCTCAAGAATGTTGAGGGTTTAATTTTTATTCAGTTTGAAAGTGTGGTTTATTTTATAGTCCAAAGTGTGGCAGTTTTTCTGAACAAAGTATATTTTCTCTGGTTTACTACTGTAAATTTTATTAAAATAAAACAAAAACCAGAGAAATGTAGTTTTACAGGTTTGCTCTTACAAATTCAGTGTACTGTATATACAGCCATTTTCAGTGGTTAAAAAAAATTCAAGGCATTTGGGTTAAATAAGATAAAATTTAACATTCAAGTGAGCTCATTATGTAAAAGACCTCTAAGCATCCAGGATACAGTTTGAAATTTTTACCTATGAGCCTGATTTGTAGACTGCTTTTGTTGTTGTTATTATTATTATTATTATTATCGTCGTTAAATAGAAATTGCTTGATAATGGTGCTATATTGAAAGTGGACTAAAGTGGTGGTCTGTAATGAATAAAGATGGAATGCAAGTGAAATGCCTTGCCTGGTTTTTAGTTTTTTAATTTGCTTGTTTTATATTTCCACGATGAATATGTCACATTTCAGCATTTAATCCCTTATTCACTGGCCAGCTCTTAAGGGCTTTAAATGTTATGTTACTGGTGTCCAGGCATTAAAATTGTGAATCAGTTGCTAAATGCTTCTCTTACGCTTCACTTGTCGTGGTAAGATCTCATCAGTGTAATTCTTTCATTGTAATGACATAATGGGAGTCCCCAGAACCACGTGGCATTTTAAGTACTCATATCCTTCTGTTTTCCTCTCCCAAGATGCAGAATCGGATGGCAATACTACTGTGTAACTTGAAGCCTGCAAAGATGAGAGGAGTGGTATCTCAAGCAATGGTGATGTGTGCCAGCTCCCCAGAAAAAGTGGAAATTCTGGCTCCCCCACCTGGAGCAGTACCTGGGGACAGAATCACTTTTGAAGGTTTTCCTGGTAAGTAGATATTTGGGAAAATGATGGAAACAGGTATGCCAAGGTGACCTCAGCATTGAAGCACATAAAAGAGCTTTTTTTAAAGCTGGTTGGGTTTTTTGTTGAAATTTTCTGAACTAGTTCTATTATTTTTTTTATTAACATGCTAATATTGTGTAAATAAAGGATTAAAAATACTTTAGCATCTATCAAAAAATCGTAACTTGATAAAGTTGTATAGAACTAAATGTAAAATATCCCATTCCTTTAAGTCTCAGTAAGTATTTCAGCTTTGAAATATATGGATAAACATACTTGCACTTGGCAAGTTACGACAAGCAAATGTAAAGCATCTTTCACAGTGTCTCAGTGTAAGTGATGAAGTATTAAATTCCTAATTCCATCTCCTCCCTGTAATAAAAGTGTCAGAACTTTGGGTGGATTTTTTTTTTTGAGGAAGAAGGAATGGAGAGGATAGAAAGGGGTGGAAGTCTCCTGTTGATGAGAGGAGCCCATAATATTCAGAACACCAGGGTTTTTTTGTTTGTTTGTCTGGGATGAATTGTCTTTTTAGTTTTCCAAAGAGAGACACTGGACTTTTTCCCACTTGATTAAATCAATAAATCCATATTTTTTCAGAATATAAATAAGAATTTAACCAAATTTAAACTCTATCAAAAGATGATTTTTCATCCATTTTTCCATTTCTTCCACCTCTATGAAAATGATTAATTTTTGACTGCATATTGGGAACTCAAATAAAGCATCACAGATTTATCATGGTGATGAATGCTTCCCTCCTACCCAAATGCCAGTTCATTATTCTCAGTCTGAAAGGGATACAGTCAGATCAGCTTCTTCTGTTGCTGTATTTGTTAGCACTGTTATTTTGTTATTTTTATAACGGTTATGAGTGTTTTCATTAGGAAGTGCTGGTTCATTATGATCCAAGTAAAAAAGGCACTCAGACTCTCGAAAGTGTCATTTAAAATTCTTTTTATGAGAGCTGAGTCTGAAAAGACAGACTAGTATGAATAATCTTACATTGCCCAGATGATGGGAATGCACATGCAGCATGCTGTGCATTCCCTGTCCATAAGGAGAGTTTCTTCCCTTTCCATTGTTTGCGTTATTGCTGTATTTTTTTACTCATTGTGACTGTCAATCATAAAGGAAGTTTATTTGTGAGAACTTGGTGCTTCCCTGTTCCATAAAGGTAAGGACATGAAGGTGGCTCAGTTGTTGGTGCCACATGGGAGCTGCCAGCAGGCTCCTCTCCTGTGATCAGCTGCCTGGCTTTATCCTGCACCCTAAGAATTTAGGAATTTGTGCAGCACAGCCCAAGCCCAGATTCACTCTGGTCAACTGTTAAGTGGATCACAGAGGTCTTGGTGAACAGTGCACTTCTGGTCAGGATCACTGCATCACTTTAACATAAAAAACACGTGGTCCAACACCCAGTATTTCCCATAGTGGGTGAAAGTGTATGTGTGTGCATTTATCAATGAACTGTTCATCTTCAAGATGAATTTGTTGTTCAAAAGTTACCTTTCACATGTGAGAACATGGTGTAACTTTTTTTTCTGCGTAAAGCCATATTAACCTTTTTAAACTATTGTACTTCTGACAATTTCTAGCTGTACAGCAGAGTTTTGATTTATGAACCTCTTGGCAAGCTCCATGCTTAAACATATTTGCATGAAATACCTTTCAGAAATATATATGTATGTGTATATACATGGGTTTTTTTACACTTCCCAAGAGTGAAATTGTGATGCTTTAAAAAAAATATTTATTTTTTGGTTGGAATATGATAAAGGAAGCAATGCTCTATCTAGATGCTCTATGAAACAGAAAAATAGCTCAGCTTGCTGAGATTTAATGCTCCAATTGAAAATGCTTTAAAATAATACTGTGTTTAAGAAGGAAATCAATCTGGCAGCAGGGTTTTTTTCAGTTTTAGTTTCCTGTATTAAAAATATACCAAGCTTGCTAGTTGAGATGCAGAATTGGTAAGCTATACTGAAATCTTAAATGCTTCAGCAATTGCATTGACTAAATTGCGGGAATACTCACTCATAGCTTCTAGTTGTTATCACATATAGTGAGTAAAGAGGGATTAAATGCTGGACCTTTGTTACCTGTGAGAATACACTCATACTGCTTTCTGTTGCTGTGGAAATGGATGTGCAAGAGAGCATCAAGCTGTAGAATAAACACTTCTAGTGCATAAGCCCTGCAAAATGATATACAAGTTCACCCCTTAAAAACGCCCTATGCCCAGCTTGAGGGTCTTTTTTTGTTTGCTTTTGTCTAAGATACAGCCTACTCCAAACTTATATCACAAGTAGCTTTATATACCCGGCATTTGAAAATGGGAGAGCTGGTAGTACTGCTATTTGCTGTTCACCAGCATACCTCTTCTTGCACATGACTAATGAAGTAAGTTCTGTCAAAATAATTGAACTATTTTACTCCAGTTATTTGTTTTTGTTACAGTGGCAAAAAGTTTTTCCCAGAGCAAATCAGTTATAGAAATACTTGTTCTAAAATTATTCCCAGGTGTTACAGTATGCAGAGACTGTGTTGGCATTTTGATCCTTTAAAGATATAGAATAAGCTAAAGGTGGTGTGTAAGTTGTTCTAGTTCTGAAGAGTTGCAGCCAGTGACACAAGATTTTGTATGCATTGTATCAGTTTCCTTCTGGTGGGGAGCCAAAGGCATAGAGCTCTGATAAGTGCCAAATGAAGGTTTTTACAACCCCTTTGCAAGGTATATATATCCAGGGCTATAGATTGTAGTCTGAAATACGGCACTGTTTTGTAATTCGTCATAAAGACCTGCTTGGAAAATTTTGTAGGTATGAGATTAAAGCTAATCATTGACTTTGAAAATTTACCTAGTGCTTAATAGTGCGAAGTGGAGTGATCTATCTTCTTCTTACGTAAAACTTATTTCAAAGAATTCTAAGATTTGTGATTTTACTATCTTGAGTAGGAAGATGCAAAAAAAAGCATTGGTAGATGGAGACCTACAAAATCATGGTGACATCTGCTTCTGTGAATTTATTTATTGGGTACTTGTCTTTTTAATGTTGCTGTTGTAAACTAAGATAGGGGCAAAGTCACTGGGAGACTGGAAAACTGTTTCTCAGTTTTTAATGGGGTTGAATATCTATCTTCTACTCACCTTTTTTGTGTTAAAACCTCATGCTTCTTAGCTGCTGCTCTCTCCTCAAAGACCATCTGGCACTTCCCTGTTGCTGTTACCGGGAGGATAGACTCCTTGTTGTGTCAGATGTCATTTAATTTCACTGCTTAATTGTAACCATTTATATTCTGATCAATTTTTTTTTAAAAAAGTAATTGTAAAGCATAAAGATTCGGTTGGAGTCCTTGAAGTTAAAATAGAAAGGACAGCTGGGTCTTATTTAAGTTTGAAGTATGAAAGTCTGTGAAGCAACAGAAGCACCACCAGCAACAATAAAGCAACTCTAAAATGCACACAGCTGTCTATCAAGCAGCTTGGAATCGAGTTATTTTTAAGTCTTCTCTCTCCACCATACAAAATATTCATGAGATATAGACTAATTTTCTTTGGTTGTTTTAGTCAAAGTAAACAAATGGTGTTTCAAACCAATTAAATTTTTTTCTGTAGCAACTGGAGTGTTTACCTAGAACCATCTTGAGTGTTATAGAGGAGAGATTTGATAAAGAATGTTGTTGCCTGGAGTACTGTTCTGGTTTTTTTGTTTATTTGATGTCTTTGCCTTCAGTGGAATTTTTAACACTGTTTTATACTCCAGTGCATGAATCTTCAAGATCTCTTGGGCCTTTTTTACATTAAAAACTTTATCAAATTTTTATTCACCTTCCCTAGAAAAGGTCTGATTTTTAAACTGTCGAAGAATTGTTCTATCATGTGTGTGTAAATTCTATAACTTCCTACACAGTAACTGCCTTCAGACAGCAATAATACTTGAAGATTTCACAGCTGACTGTGAAATCTCTTTTCTGATAGCAGTAACAGATGCTTTGATGCCACAGGAACCAAAAATCTGTTACTTAAATTATATAATTAAATTATCATTCTGGTCTAAGAATCACTAGCAATTTAGTAAATTACTATCTCTTTAAAAAAAATAAGAAGTGGTAAAGCTGGAGTGCAGTCGTTAGTCTGTAGTTAGCAGGTTTCTTTAATCAAAGCTTGAGTGCATGGATGCTTTCCTTTAGCTGCATGGTTGCAACCCATTGTGGGGTAAGTGGCATTGAATAAAGTTACACATCACTGTGTCCTTTTACCCCTTCCTGTGCTGAGATATATTCCTTCAGTAGTTGTTGAGCTGTTACAAAATGGAGAGGTTTTTTGCTTAGTATGAAAATTTTTTGTAGTATTAAAACTGCAAGATGGAATGACATGTTCAGGAAAATTTGGGACCTCTTATTTGGCCCATTTTTGGTAAAGAGAGTGGAAAGCTGATTAAACCATTAAAAACTTCAATTTATTTTATTTAGAGAAACTCTTCTAAAGAATATTTTCTGAGAAGAAGGAATGCAGCGAGGAAAAGGCATAGGAAAATGCACAGCCTAAAGGCTCTGGTAGTATTTAAAATTGGTGCCTATGCTAATCTAATATGAGCTCACCACAGATCCCAAGGGAGCTTGACGCAGGATTCCAAAGAAACTTATTAACATCCAAAGCGTGTTTTTTATAATAAAAATATGGGGTTTTTCTTACTGAAGAAAAAAAAAATCATGTGCTTTTTATATTTGAGGAGGGGAAGGAAAGTGCACAATGGATCACTTAACATTCTGTTTAATGATTTTATTATTCTGTATGCATTCACTGGGGTCTAAATCCAAGTTTGCCTTTGTTCATGAACCAGGGCATTAAGCTAATTTGTTTTTGTGAAAATGCACAATTAGCTCTAAACATTTAAAAATTTTTATTTAATAGTGTAATTTTTTAGGCAATTAATGCATTTAAATGTCTTCCTCTGTTTACTATTAATTATAAATATTATACAAAGATAATTATTAATGTTATTACTGATTTTTCATTGAAATACTAAATGCATTCTGGTTGTGAAATAACTTGACTGCATTATTAAATACTGCTCTGGTAAGGCTGGCTTACTTCACAGAGAGATCTGGCCCAGTCTGCTTCTCTTGCATATATAGAAACTACAGAATTAGGCCCACCTACAGACAGAAATAACCCAGGTTTGCAGACATTGGGAATGTGAGCAGACTGAGCTATTGAAAACATTTACGGAGAATACCAATAAGGCATGAGGCAGGCTGGAATGAGAGTAGTTTTTAACCACTTGTTGGTCAGTCAGTCAGGACTTACCAAGCAGTGATGAATTTCAACCAGGTACCAGAAAAACGTAAAAAGATAAAGGTTAAAATCCCTGTAGTCTTAGTTTTTCTTCCTAAATCTTTGGGAACACTTTGTAGTGCAACACGAGAGTACTTGACGTTCTGCTCACTTGGAGAACTCTTCCTCCAAGAGAATCTCAGGGAGGATGTGGTTACTAGGATTTGGGTTTTGAGTCTTGCTTGTTCTGGAACTTTTGATTTTGATAGCTTGTTCAGAATGGTGCCAATATGGCACTACAAGCACATAAAAATATACAGTATAACAACAATGAAATAGCATGAGATTCCTTTGAGTATTTAAATGTGCAATTCTTGTGGGGCATTTTATTTGTCTTGCCTGTGTGGCGCACAAGAAGTTAAAAGCACCCAACAATGTTTAATTATGATTAAATGATTTTTTATGGTTAAATTATTTTTAATGAATTTTTTTTGATAGAATCTGTATTGTACTAGAATTAAGAGATTAAACTTACTTGACCTTTGAACAGAAAATAATAGTACAGTGAATTTTCTGTCTTGTTTTATCTAGATTATGTCAGCAGGCAGGAGTTTATTCAGTATCTTTGCAGCAAGATTGTTAGCTTGTTTTGTTTCTATACTTTGCATTTCATGCTTATTTAAAAATAGGAAAAATATACTTCACTATGCTATCTAATTTGTTGACAATATTTCAAAACATTAATAGAAAAAACCTGCATTTTGTGGTCATTAGAGATCCTTAAACAGTCAGATTTGCTAATGTAGTTAGACTGTCAATACCTCTAGGTTGTAGGTATCTTATCATGATGTATCCATGGAAATGGGAAACTGAGGCTTATCGAGACTGAGGCCATACTTGCTGAAACTCTAGCTAACTTCTGCTTCTGTTGCTTTGGGCACCAGAGCTTGTCATCCATCACACTTCACACACATCACACATCACACACATCATACACATCTTCAAAATGTAGAAGAACAGTGTTGAAACTTGGGGCTAAAATTATATGTCAGTATCCTACCTCTGGACTATTCTTGTCTAAGTTCAGTACTCCTCAACTGTAGCAGCATCTGCTAAATGCACTTAATTGCTTATAAAAACATCATTAATTCCTAAACTTAAGATGCTGACAAACCTGTCTTGGTGAGCAGTGTACTTCTGTGGTCCATATGTACTTAATTCTTGGGAATTCTTTTGGTCTGTAGTATAAACTAACATCAATGGTTTAATTTCTTCCTTTTGACAGTGCTTGTTGTCTGATATAACCTTTTAACCGTGAAAGATCCTCATTTTCGGAGAGGTTCTGGAGGCATTTCCTAGACAATTCCTAATTCCAATCAAAGTTTTCATTTTGAGAATCAAAAGGAATGTTGAGGGATTTTTCCCTTAAAAGTGTGTGCAATGATGCTATGTGGGCTGTCACAAATGGGTAAGAAGATAGAGCTCTTGCTCTGAGTTGTGTGCTATGAGGTTATTCTTTGTTTTGAAACAGGAGATCCTGAGAAGGAACTTAATCCAAAGAAGAAGATTTGGGAGCAAATCCAACCTGATCTTCATACCAATGACCAGTGTGTTGCTACATACAAAGGAGTTCCATTTGAAGTGAAAGGGAAAGGAGTCTGCAGGGCAGAGACCATGGCAAACAGCGGAATTAAATAATTAAATGGTTGTTAGAAACTTTTACAGATGTTGAAATGGAAAGTGATGCAAGCACAATAAAAAACATGAAATGCATGGCTAAGACCCGTTTTGTTTGACTTCTTTTCCAGAATAGGTTACTTCTTCAATGTTTTGACAATGCACTCATTCACTATGCTTATTGTCCTTGAGATTGTGTGTTGTCAGCAGTTATTAACCACTCAGTGCTCATAACTTAATTGCCAAGGCTTGTTTGTGGTAGGACTACAAGCAGGCAAGTAAATTTTCTAGACAGCTTGAAGGTGTAGTTCTATTTAGCAGGAGCTAAAGGAAATAAGGAGAATATTCTGCCGTGTTCCTTGTGTGCTAATTGCAGTACTTGCTGTTGGTTAGTGAAGACCACAATTGTCTTTATTCTTCTAGTCACTTTGTAATAGTTTTTCTCCTCTTCTTCCAAGCAGTTTGCAGATCTGTTATAAGCCTCTGCACCTTTTCTCTTGCCTGTGTTCTCTCTGCAGTCAGTTTTAACTGGAAGATTAAACTATGGTGGTTTATGCCCTAAGATGTACCAATGGACATATTTTCAAGTCCCCACAACTAAGCTGTTACAATTTCTTTAAGATCAAAGCTGTCACTTAGCTAGAATAGTTCTTTGTCTAGTTTGCCTAGGTATATACTTCCAAATGATAGGTCTAAGGTCTAAGATATGACTAAGAAATAATTAATAACAAATAGATTCCTGGAACTGATCAAAAACTAAAAAAAACCCCAAAAAATGAAAAACCAACCTCCAAGAAAACACAAAAACCAATCAAAACAAAAAATCCTAGTGCTAAAGCAGGTATAAAATTAATTGATTTTCTGTTTTGTTTTTATGTGCTTTTATGCACTGATATTTTATACAAAAAGTGCTTTGCTTTTAACAGAAATAGCTTCTTCAGTTTTTACAGTTAGAATTATTTCATAGTTATGTTGTGCAAATAGTCATGTTGCTAGGCTATTAGCCTCAAATTAATTAATTTCTTACTTTCAGTAATATGAAAATAAATGTTTTAGATCAATTTACAATAACCCTTTTAAGTAGCTATTTAGAGATACTTCAGATATTTTTGCATATAGTAATAAATTGTTACTGTCTAACCATTGAAACAGTAAATGCTATTTTAACTACTGAAATAAAAAAAACTTAAGGCTTTCTAAATCTTGCAGGCTTTGAACTTCATCCAGTAAGTGGAGAGAAAACAAAATGACAATGATAATAAAATTATGAGGAACATGTGTAAAGAGGAGATGAACAGATTTCCCTTTTGAATGAGTTTTGTTTGTGCCTGTAAACTGTTAGTTTTTCATGCATCTGAGAATAAGCAATAGTAATTAGTTCTTTTAAATGTGCTTTAGGCATAAGGCACATGGAAGCCATTTTATCTGCCTCGTAAACTGTATATCCAATAATGTTTTATTAAGCAAAATCCTTGTAGTTCAAGAAATCAGTTATAACTAATCTTGAATCGTGGTAGGGAAACACTTTTACAATGGATAAATCTTAGCTTTTAGTACCAGAGAGCTCTTTTCATGGAAGTTCAGAGGAAGCTGAATTCAGAGGAACTTCTGAAAGCTTGAAGAATTGAATAAAGAGGCTCCCTTACAGTCTGAACTCGTGCATTTTTAACTTTTTTTAAAAAATTTTTTAAAAATTTATTTTTTTCTTCCAGATCTGTATTGTGTGTGAACTGGAATATACAGTTCACACACAATACTGGAATAGTGTAGTGCAAAATCTCATTTGTGACTGCATACATATTAGGAGCATGATTTTGGTGCACTAGCTTGTTCTGATTTTGTGGTTGAAGCTGGGATTCTGGATGCAGTAGTGTGAGGTACTCTGTGAAAGGCAAGTAGTTCAGTAATCTAAGGAGATACTTCTTTGAGTGTGTTCAAAGGTATTTGGTATGGATGTGGAGTTTTCCAGTTGATGGCTTGTACTCTTTTATTTCTATTAGATGTTGACTACTGTAGAAAATAGACCCATGAACACCTGAAAGTGAATTTTATTCCTTGCTGTGTTTAAGTAGTACTTGATAATTATTTTTTCGTATAAAATTCAAGAGCTTTGTTAAAACAATGTTTCTTTCCTCTTTGATTATGCTGTTGTGGTTGTCTAGGAAAATGTATTTATGCTGTACTGAGCTCAAAAGTGACAACAGGGTTCTTGAGGCACTGTGCAAGTATGTTTCCTCACTGTATCCAGCCTCTTCTGCCTTGTCTGCATGAGTAAGTAGAACTGCAGTGAAATCCTTCCATGTGGGGCCCAGAAGTTCCTGTAACGAAAAGCAAATCTTAAGTAGTTATCTCTTATTTCTTTTCCCCACTCCCATTTCATATACTTAGTACATTAACAGACCAGTTACATGTATGGGGTTTTTTCTTCCTGGCAGTAATCCAGTTCATGCTATCCAAGTTGCTGAAATTTCTGGGTCTTTTTTCACCTTTCCAAGACACTGACATCCCCTTTCAGTGGAAATATGTGGTCATGCAGTACTAGCAGTTCTCTGTTCCCTGACTACAGATGTTAACAGAATGTCTCCAGTTCAAAAGTGTTCATGTAAATAAGGAGAAATGGTTGCTTAGCCATGCCATACATTAGTTTGATATCAATAGTTACCACATATCCATATTGCTACGCTGTTTACAGCTCTTTGAAAAATGTTTTTCAAAAACACTGAATCACTTTTTGTTGAAAAAATAAATGATGAATTTCTATGTAACATCAACTTCACTTCCAGCTGTGATCCATAAAACTGAACTATTCTCAGCAATTCAAGAGAAACACAAATCAAGTGCATCACCCTAAATAATGGGCCAGAGAGTTTGTCTTCAACTTCTGTGATTTATCTGATGGAGGAGAATGGAGAGAACAAGCTGCTTTTCTTGCAGTAAGTGCAGAAAATTTTAATAGGAATAAGAGAGGTTGGGCTTTAATTTACAGGTATAAATGAAATTACAATTTTGGTGCAATCCTGCTAACTCTTGTGTATGACAAGAAACCTGCCTTGGTGATGAAGGACACTGCAGTGATCTTGACTCTGTAACCTGAATGCTAAGATATATAAACTACTTAAAAGGATGTCTGTCTACTTCCAAGATAAGTGGGGTGTTAGAAAGACCTGATTAATCTGTTTTAGACAGTAGGGATGAAAAATACTAAATGCATACAAAATTTTGCCTTAAGCTGCCTAAGGAATTCTTGAGTTATCAGTTTCAGAAAGAGAGGATAGAGCTTTGATTTGCTGAGCACTCAAAATCAATTATGTTTGTTCTGAAATTAATATCTGCCACTCTCAACTCATTAGGCTGTTGGAAAAAAAAAATTTCACTTTTGCGGTCACCTCTTCCGTAGCTATTGTCACCTGAAGATGAAAGAGTTGCCATTAGGGCAGAGACTTCTATTTATTTTTTGGTTACCTGGATGAGCTGAACCGTGTCATCGCTTTCATCTGGACATAGAGGCAGGTCAGCCCTCAGGACCAAGAGAGCCAAGTGCAGGCCTTCCTTCCTGAAGTGGTGAGCCAGGGCTGCTCTCACCATGTCTCTCACTTGCTCTTTGCTCAGAGCAGTGTGAGGGTAGCTTGGAGTGTCCAGTACTCGAACACAGAGAGCTGACTCACAGCCATTTCTCCGTATGAGCCCCAAAATGCGACCGCTGCGTCCGAGGCTGCAGCGCGTGGTCACAGAGCTGGGGGAGAGACGGCTCTCAAAGTCTGAGCTGCCCAAAAGGCTGTTCCCAGCAGCACTTTTGCCAGTCTGAGTTTTTCCAAGGACAACAAGGTTGATGGTCGTCTCATTGCTGTCTGCCATTGTCTGCGCTTTTATACACAAACCTGTCACTAAGTACAAATAACATAAGGTATTTCAGATACCTTTGGGGAAAAAAAAAGAGGCAAGAGTTTCCAATATTCAGTGTCTTTTGAGTGTTTTTCCCTGCCTGAAATGTGAAAAGAGTGTTAGGAAGAAGCAAAATAGAGCTAAGGAGAGGCAACAGAGGAGGGAGGGGTTCAGAAACAACTGTGGAAAACACCATTGCCATTCTGGGAGAGTAGTAGGTTAGGAAAAGGAGGCAAACTAGGGAAGGAAGAAGAGATTGGTGACAAATAGGTGCTGCTGTTATTAAGTGACGATGTTTCAGGATGTAAATATTTACTTGTTTTAGGAAAAATAAATGAATAATCAAGGAGAAATAGATTTTAAGGGAGCACTTTTTCACAGCAGAGAACAGCTTAGAAAATATCTTTCATCAGCTACCACTGACGTTGAAATAGACAGTAGTCTGAAAGGGCCTTCTGGTGCAGATAAATCTGAGTATGTCAATAAAAAAAATAAGGACAAGAGCTGAAATAGCCAATCTCATTAAAATAAGATTTTGGAAATACTAAACCAGCTTGTTAGCACAGTTAGTGGAAAAGAAAAGCATAGACTGGTGGATAGAGAGGGGAGTTGGGAGTTGGCTTGGTATCATTTCCAGTTACTCTAACTGTTTGTAAATAAAACTTCTCATTCTCTTTATACTTTTCTCTAATAAAGTATCTGAAGGGGGTTTAGTGCATATTAAACAACTAACAGGAAGACTGGTTATTTGAATAAATTGAGATGTATTTCAGAAGGTAAAACCATAGTGGCAAATAGTGGATTTTAAGTTTCTGTTGCCTGTGAACTTCAGAAAGAATTTTTTTTTCTTTTGTTAAGATACTCTGTTTAGGTACTTATAGAGAGATCATGGATAATTTTAGACTGGGATTTCCTGTGATTAATTTATTTTGATTCTTGCTGTGCAATTTAAGCTTTCTCTATCATATTAATTCCATGCCTAAATCAAACTTTTGAAATAACTTGAATACAACACTAAAGATACAAGAGCTGGTAATACAATAATTTTGTTACAGGCAGCATTAAATACGTACATTATAATCTTCCTTACTGAATTCACGGTGAGGTTTTTGTGGATTTTTCAATGATCAATTTCCTTTTAAAAAAGACATCTTATGAAATGGTTGTCTTCAGTTATTCATCAGTCTCAATATACGTTGTATACTTTGTAGCATAATAATAGGAAGTAGTGGACATGGATTTGTCCATTCCCTTTTTAAATGGCAATCAAAGATTTGGGGTTTTTTTCCCCTGTAAGCAGAATACACTTAGATTAATTCTACCACTTACCTTATTTTCCCTTAAATTCTTCTTTCATTTAGGCTTCATTCATAAACCACATATGCAGTGTAAAAAGAAGTTCGTATGTGAACTTTGAAACTAACAGCAGCGCCGTACCATGCTGAGGCTGTTACGTACAGATTAATCTGGTTAATCTATTACTGATAGATCCTCATGCCATTGGATATGTTTGGTCAGTAATTGGCACTGTTGAATTTTCGTAACTTAGCTGCAAATACGGTTTAAAAAGTCACTTAAGTGATTATATGATGTTGATATTTTTAAAAGTTACTTGAATTCCACCAGCAGTTAAACGTGCAAGTGATAATGGTAGTGGTGGGACTCCTCTGTATTGCATGTTCTTGAATATGTCTTCATATATGCATGTGAAGAGCAAATGCACTCTCTCTTATTATTGCAATGAATTATTAATTGCAATATATTCATAGCACAGAGTAAATAAAAAATTTAAAGATGTTTGCTTAACAAAGGTGGATTAAAATAGCAAGAAATATATTAAAATACAGAAATTATTTGTGAACCAGGAAGAAAACTGAAGGCTTGCAGAACTGCCAGTCACGTGCATTAGCTGTTGGCTATTAGCCTAATACATTTCTCTTGCAGCATTGTTATTTGGCGTGCTATAGTAGCATTAAAACCAGAGATAAAAAAAAGACTGTTCAGAAAGGAACTATCACTTGCTTTTTAAACAATTTTCCACGAGTGGGAAAGTAACTGGTCAGAAAGTAAATGCAAATTTGTGCTTTAATGACCAGGTTCTAGTTATAGAATCGAAGAGTGGATGAGCCCATCCTGTCTGTTCACAAGGATCAGCCGTCTCTCCAACTGTAATTCCCAGGGGGTGCAGGCGCAAGTTTACTCCAAGTGTGTTAAGATATGTGTCAGTGAGAACACAAATATGGTATGGCAGCTGTATGTGGTGGCAGGAAAAGAGGAATGTGCTTTCCAGAGCCCAGTCCTGCTGGGGACATTGTCATCTTGAGGTGTAGCTCTATGTGGGAGCCTGTAAGTGTTGGTTTACCACAGTACCAGGGCTGTTCCTGCTGGCCACAGCAGTGAAGGGGGACTGCAGTTCCTCTAGATGCTCATTGTCTCCTGCTATGGAGCCACAAGCACAGCCAGTGCTCTGGCAGAAGGTAGGAGCTCCTTGTGTAAATTCTCATAGTTTGATGTTTCCCCAAATCAGATACAGCCTTTGTGTCTCAAGGCACATTTATGTGTAAAGTGTATGGCAAGGTCCTTCACGTGCTGGTGAATACAAACTCAAGACTGGATGAGGAGTCACTCAATTGCAAAACAAAAGAGTAGGTCAGTCTCATAAAATTATGGATATTGTAAAATAAAACCCACATGGTTTCTTTAATTTGCCTAGAAATCTTGACTTTGGTTAAATCACCAGTCTAGTTCTGTGTTTTTTCATTGGACTGTTCCTTTGCACAGTAGTGCCCCCCATGACATCTGAGGTCATATATGGCCAAGTAGTTGCATCCAACTAGATACTTTAAGCTGGCATTGACAAGGATTTAGACTACCAAGAAAGCTAGAATACCAGAAGCAGGGGAATGTTGTATGCAAAGTACAGCTTGCCCAGCTGGATGCAGAACAGGACTTTCGCAATGGCTTGATGGCTGTAAAATTAAGAGTAGTGTAAATGAGGCACTACCTAAATGAGCTCTAAAACTTGGCTAAGCAAACTAAAAAAAAAAAATAAAAGGCATTTCTTTCCAGTATTATTATGCATGTAATACAATCCAAGTTGGAACACATCTGGAAGGTCTTACAACAGCATGGGCAGAAGATTTTAAAAAGTTGTCTTCCTGGGAGGATGTGACAGGGGAAAAAAATCAAACTGATTTATATGACACTTGCATGAGCTCCTCAAACGTGGAAGAAGTCCTCCCCAAGGTGGCAGTATCAGCCTGCTCCTCAGGTACTGTAAAACTCAGCTGGAGTCCCCTTGCTCTGCAGTCCTATGCTGAAATAAAATACCAGATGAGAAACGGGCTACAGCATTAGAAAACACAGGATAATTACAAGACTCTTCAAGCATCTCCTGAGATAAGAAATGTAAGAGGCATTTGTCTCTCTTCTGTCACAAGAAACATTTTTACTTTACATATAAAATACAAACAGTGTAGCAGCTTAATTAATCAATTTGAACATCAGTAATGGAAAGGTAGCATTTAAGAAACTGAAGTGTTATTTGCTGTTCCTTACATGACTTGAAAATCAAGGTCTTTTGTTTTCACTAGCTTTTAAGTTGAGTCAGTGACAATTATTATGAGGCTATAGATGTGAGATTTTAAAATCTATTGTCAGAACATCATCTTGTACAGAGTACAATAAAATTGCCTAGGATGCTTTTTAGCACTGCTTGCTTCCAGTGGATAAACTATTTTTGTGTTTGCTTTGTTTTTATATTTCTTTATTTTTGAAATGGCAAAGAGAAAATCAAAACTGAGCCTGTTACAGATTGGCAGGCAGGAAGGGTTCTTGTAACTGATAAAGGAAGCCTTGTACTGCTCCCATGGAAATACCAAGCAAGTCTAGTGAGGAATTTTCAGGAATCTAAGGAAGTAAAATCCCTAATCGAATTGAACAGAAGGATCATTTGTGTATCTAGCATCTTTGTCTTTGAAAAAAAACAAGGCTAAAATAATTTGCAAGTAACCATTAGTTTTGTATCTATCTGCAGAGTTAACTAGAGTTGCAATGCATTTTAGTCACATTACTGTGTCAGCTGCTGTTCAGAAGTATTGTAGCCCCTATGATCACCCAGTTGGTTTGCACACACCCTAAACAAGCTCTCCGTGATGCTTGTTAGGGTATACCAAGCAGGCTAGATCTTGTAAAACTGAAATAGCAGTTTCTCTTTAGGCACGTGGTATCTCTTACCATGTGTCATCTTTCAGTTCCCACGCCTTCCCATCCCTTACAGCTTCTTTCCTGATGTGAGCTCTCATTTTAGCCCAAGATGATGCCATAATAAGTAATTTAAGATGTGCTTTGATGAATTTCTGTTACTTAGAGAAAACCCAGTGAGGCCATTTTATGGATTGCCACACACAAAGACAGGCTCTTAGCCTGCCCAAACAACATGAGAAATCCAGGAAGGTATGCAGTCCATGTAGTCAGTGTGGCTTCAGTTCTGTTAGATGTGTAATTTCTAAGAAACAGCAGGCACGTCACTGCTGAGAGAGAAATAGGACAGATTTTGTGATGTTCTTCTCCTTTTGGACTGCATTCACACAAAAATCTTCTGATTCCAAAGGAAGACACATATAAAATACACTAAAGTTTCCTTAAAACAGATGATTTTTTTTTTCCCCTTGCTTAATGCAGCCCTTAGTATCCTTAGTATTTTTAAACATAAGTAATCAGCAGCAGTCTACAAGATCATGTTTCTTTTTGCAGTATAGGTGGCTGTGTAGGTTGTGTGCTACTCCATTGGCATTGCTAAGGGGAAAGGAGGCAGGATGTAGCTGCAGACTAACATTGCAATTGCGCCAGCTTTTGGGCAATGTCTTTTTGTACAACTGTGGAAGCAGCTGCTCAAGTTCCCACTGTACTTCTCACAGTGGATGATGGGTTCAGGACAAATACTGCTGGCAGAAAGGCAGATCAAGGACTTGCTTTGTGTTTGGAAGAAAATCAAACAGAACAATCAGAATAGTGAGAACATCAGCTGGACATTTTTTTCCCCTCTCTATTCTCCAAAGGAATCACCAAGATCCACAAGATATCTTTGTCCTTCCTTTGAAAATAATAGGCAAGATTTCAGATTCGAAAGCAGTGTATTTGACATGCTCATCTGGTAAGACTCTGCTGTGGAAGAAGTGCAGGAATTGCTTCCGTTGGCAGGAATGATAATCCTCTAAGCACTCTGCTTTTCCATGTACTTAGAACAGCACAAGCCACAGGAACAGTCTCTTCTTGTTAGTATGGTTTGGTGTGACACGGCTTTTCAAAATCTGGGGAAATGCAATGTATAGTTGGACATGTCACTTACTGCTATAGGCTGCCAGTTTCTTGATTCTCTTACTAATCCCCACCTTCTCCCTCATTTAACCAATGATTTTCCCCAAGGCACCATATCAATTTGTTTTTTAATATGCAATGAATGTTTTCAATACACCATATTATGCTATGCTGTCTCTCGATCAGATTACCTTGAGATATTTCAACTACTTTGTTTTCACCTGTGTTGCCACGATATGCTTTCCACATTTTAAAGGCTGGACCTAAGTCACTAGTGCACAGGTCTGGCTATAGGATTGTGCCACAAGGCTGGCGTGTTTGTGTCTGTTCAAGGCTTCATGTGAAAAATAAAAAATAGCCCAAGAAATTAAGGTGATATTACAAGGAGGACTATACATATATAAATAATTAAAACCAACAGCAATAAAATTGCCACCAACAAAAACCCCAAATTCATAAACTCTTGATCTCAAAGACACATATTTGGGAAAGAAGCAATAATCAGAAAGAATGAAAATACAGACTTAAGGAAGAATCCTTTTTCCTTTATACATGCTTGGATGAATTCTGTGACTTGCCTCATCCATCTCCTGTTGTAACAACATGAATCAGGACACCATATTCATTCACTTTCTTGTGCTTAACCTTCAAAATATGTCCACGTGTAAAAACATTTTTCCCCTGACACAAAAGTCCCGTGAATGGTGAACATATTTGGAAGCTCAGGAAACCCAGATCTGGCTGCTATTTCTATAACACTCATTCCCTAATTCTGAGAAGCTGCACAGTTTCTCAGTTTCCTCATCTAAATAATACAGGGAGTATCCACTTCTTTTGAAGATGTGTAGTGGGAATGATTTAGCTGAAGGGAACAGATTTCTGCACAGCAATAACAGCATTGCTTGCATTAAAAAAAAAAAAAAAAGAAAATAAAAGGTGTTTTTATCATATTGTACACTGCTCTGTAGGGACGCAAATGACTGAAGACATACTTTCCAAAAATATTCCCGTGATGCCTGGAAAGGCTATAATCATTGTAACACTAGTATGCACAGAAGTTGCACTGATGCACAGACTTGAACTGGTCACGCTGTTACTCTTCTGCACTCTAATCCTTAAGAGATATTTCATAGAGTGCCAGTAATACAGAGCTTATAAAGTTTCAACTCAAGGATGTGTAAAAATAACATATTTCTACTCAGTAACATGGGTATCTGTGTGTTTTCAGGACAGATTTATCACTCGGGTCCTTTATTTTCTTATTTTCCAGGTTTTCTAGGGTGTTTGTATTTCTATAGATACAATGTATGTTGAGGAATTCTCTTAAAATACACAATAACTAGCATCTTGATACTTTTTATATTTTATTCTGATTCCAAATCTCTCCTGTCTTATCTTTGTATACCTACCCTTTAGAGGCAATGTGCTGAATTGCAAAGAGCATTTCTTAGAAATACAAATTTGAGAAAGTAGACTATTAATTAGAAATACTACACTTCTTGGTTTTTATAATCATGATAGCTTGTGGACATCAAACATGCACAAATGCTTTTTCTATTTTAAAACATTTCAAACAAGCTGAATCTGAGGTCAACTTTCAAAATATTTCATGATGTTAAGCCACTGAACATATAATGTCAGAATTGTCCTGTAAAAGTTGTCTTAAAAGACAATGTGACTTGCTTTGGCAACAGAATTGTTTGGAAAAGTGGAATTGCTGTAGATAGTTTATTAAAATTCTGGTCAGGAAGGGGCACAAAGTATGTGGTTACAGAGCTGGTATATGGTTTGGGACTCGGAGCCCCACACTCAGTAATTAACTTCAATGCTTGTAACCTTCTAATAATAACTGTCACCAAATACTGTGAAGTTGGAGCTTTTCAAATTGATGCCTTTTCTGCATGAGGGGACAAAAGGAACAAAAATCCCTACCTGCCTTTCAGAGTGGAAAGGGTTTAAGAAATCAGAATGCTTCCTCTTTTCAGTGGTGTGTGTGTTGTAGCATCTGCAGCATACTGCATTCAGGAATGTGTTACCTCTATAAATTGTGGAATGTGTCTAGGATCTTTCAGGCCTTGAAGTGTGACAGACTATTACCTTATTCAGTGGCTGGAATTTTGCTGTTGATGCAAAATACAGAGCTGCATCACCACTCACTCTCCTGAAAGTGAAGTTTTGTAGGTATAGAGAAATAAAATGAGTCTGTGCAAATGCTGCAGACCTGACGCCTGCTTACAGAGAGCACTGACATAATTAGGAGCAATGGAAGTCGCACTTGAGCTTCAGATACAGCAGAGAGCTGAGAAGTTGCAGGATGATAGGACTTTTCCCTGAGTTCCTCCATGGTTTTATATCACTGCTTGGCAGACTTCATCATCTGCACACAGTGGAAGCCTTCTGCTGAGTATCTTCAGATAAAATAGCCCAGGTCCAGCACTCCACGTGGCACACAGAAGACGTGGACCCTGATCCTCCTGATGTCATACACCTCTGGTTAGTCACCAAAACTTAGACTGGAAATTTTAGGGGTAATAATGATACACAAAGAAACAAATAGGGACTATAAAAATATTTTCAGAAGTCAATTTACATTGTTTGTTTTGTTTTGGGTTTTTTGTTTGTTTGTTTTTCTTGAGGTCTACAAACCAGTTTGCCACTGCAAACTCAATGGATTTGAAGTCCTCAAAGTCTGGCTATGGCCACCTCCTCCTTTCACCTACTTCCCTCCACATCTCGACTTGGCTTGTTTCCTTCTTGATGTGACAGTCTTTCCTGTCAGAAGGAGCTGAGTGCAACTTTTGTGCATTTGATTCCTTAGCTGACAGCAGCCTCTCTGCCTTGAAAGAGAGTTCTTCGGTTGGTTTTTTTTTTTCTTTTTTCCCCCCACTATCATACATCTGGCATCCTGGAAAAAGTTTTCTTAATGGTGCTTCCAGTCCTGATGCAAACCTGGGCTCCCTGTACAGAGTGGGATAAAGGGTCAGAAGGGAAGACTGATGATTACATGGCCTCACTAAGCAACTATCACGTTTATGGACTCTGATAAAGTAATTGAAAATATTGTCTCCCCTTCCTGTGCTCAGCTGTGATTTTTATCTGAATAGTTAAGCCTCTGACGTATTTTACAATAAAACTGCACAGAACCATGAGACGAGTTTAAAATGTGGCATCATGCTGTGAATAACTTCTGTGGCAGAGATGAGAATATTCCATCTGTAGCACCATGCTGGTGGAAATCCAGTTATAAATTACTGTCATGCAATGTTCCAGAGGCCTTTCCTCAGAACAAAGGTGTACAGGGGACAGCTGTATAGCAGAGACCAAAGTGTGACTCCCAGTAAGTTCTGTCTCCCAGTTAAGTGAAGTGAACCAGCAAGAATAATTCAGGGCTGCAAGTGAAATTTAGTTTCAAATTGGAAAAATAAAATAATGTATTGAGTTTGTTCTTACATTATCTCTCCTGTAGCTCAAACAGTGCTTGTTCATTGTCAGCAGCTAAGATTTTACAAAACTTCTCTTTAGAATCAGCATAAAATCATCAGATGGCCATGAAGAAAAAACAAGTAGTAATTTTTTACACCCACATTTCTTTCTTCAGAAATGGCATTTGTCTCAAATGAGAGAAAGGCTTCATTAAAAAAAAAAAAAAAGGAAACTGTAATGCAGGAACAAAATCTTTCAGCTATCAGCATTTCTGTAACCTCACAAGACCCAATTTTCATGTCTTAATTTATGAACTTGATGTAAAGAGAAAACATGGTTTTGTTTTTCTTGTTTTAGATTGGAATAACCAAATGATTGTATTTATAAATATACTGCATTTGTATAGAAGATGTGTTGGTTTGAACATCTGTCAGAGAGCTGCATCTTAATTTGCTTTCTGTGATCGTCTTTTGGCTGTTATTTTCTGGAGAGTTTGGGACTTCAGACTCAAATCCAGCCTGATTTAAGAAAGTACTGTCTCTCTTTAACATGTATGCAACTAGAATTCAGTGGCTAAATTATCCACTTTCTTAGAAAAGATAAACTAGTGACATAATTCAACAGTTAGCTGAGTTTTGGTGCTTCCTGAGGGGGTTTTGAAGGCCTGCAGTGGAGCCCTATGAAATGTATCTTGAACAGGTTGCTACAGAGGGACAGCCTTAAACAGATGGAAAAGGACAAATCTTTCTTTTTATTAGAAGTCTGTGTGTAGTGATTTGGTACATTTTTGATACCATTACTTAAGCTGTTTGGGTATAAAATAGGTCTTCTGGTAGATGTGAGAGAGTTCACTGGAACCTGGGAAGTGAGAAAAAGATTTCAGTCATTCTGTAAGAGCTTCAAGGACCAACATTTTTGCCGCGTTGATTCATTGGACACATAACTTCATTGTAGGAATAAATAAAGTAGACACTTCCTCAAAAATTTTTGAAAGAGCTTCTTAGAGCTCTCAACTACAATTCATCAACTACAATTAGCACCAGAGTTCCCCAGGCAGCACATGGAGCTGTCAGGCTTTGCAAGGGAATGTGTCAGGAAAGGCGGACGTGTATGAGAGCATGCAGAGAAAGCTGGAGAAAATATAAAATGGAAGAAACTTGCAAAAAAGGAGTCAGCTTTAGTAGGTGGGAGATTCAGTGACTGTATGAAATATGCACCATATTATACTGGCTAGTGCTGCAGTGTTCAATATTAGTCCATGAAATTTGGCGTGCTGTCTCGCTCTCCATGATATTCGCTGTTATGGAAGACTCAGCTTGTGGAGCCTGGCAGCGGAAAAGAGAAGAGGAGTTACCCAGATGACTACACACTGTTTAGAATTTCTGCATTTGGGGGATATTACGGAATTGCTAACAAATTAGTCTATTTTAATTGTAGTGGCATGTATGCATTTCCTGTCCCAACATATCCATGCCTATTCTTAGCACACCAAAAGAGTTGCAGGTTTTTTTTTTTTGCCCTTGAATACAAACAGCATGAAGAAAAATTATTTTCTAGACATCAAAGAGAATGAAGTCAAAATGACCAAACACAGAAAATTGAACAGAAATCTAAATATTGGCCTGTTCTATGCCATTTAATGATATCAAGACCAGCTATTAGAGAAAGCAAAAAGGGAAAAAAGAAAGGGAAGAGAAGATTTCTCCAGAGTTGGTATTTAATCATGGACAAAAGTAAATTGTAATTTGGACTGTAATGTGGTGAAAATAGCCTATTTGGACCTGAGTACAAGGTTGATGTGGTAATTCAAACTGTCATTTCAATAAGACATATTGGGTACTTAAGTCTGCACTTGCACATGAGTGACTTTTATTTATAATGTTTCACCTTTCAGATTTCTTGGATCTGAACATATCTAATCTTACTGAAATACAGATTTAAACATAGGAGTCACTTAACTGCAGCTATGTCATCAGTGTAACATGGGAAACCAACAGTTCAGAGTCAGAAGTTAAATATATCAGAGGAAACTAGAGGATTGTACAGGCAGAGGGCAATTTCTTACATGGAGTATTGACAAGGAATACCAGATACCTGATAGCAAAAATGTCATGTGACCATACTTCTGTTATTTCTTCTTCCCCAATTTTACACAGCATAAAACAAAAAACAAAACAAACAAACAAAAAAGGGTAGTTGCCCAAACTGAAAGGGACGAGCTCAGACGTATGGCACAGACTGCAGGACAAAGGGTTCCACTGGTGAGAAAAAGGCACCAAAAGGCAGGGCAGAAGGAAAGTCATGAACATAGGTTGGTTTATTGGTTGGAGGAGTCTAACCTTAGTCTAAAGAATATGTACACATGAGGGAATGGACTTGGTAAAGCAAATAGAAAGACTGTACAGCTTTGCTTAGTGTAAGTTAAAATAACCACACTTTTTTTGGAAGCCTTAGAAAACCTGTGTGTCTGTTTGCATCTGTTATCTGGAATGTAAATTGGGATTCACTGCAAGATTAGGAAAAGGTATTGTGCAGATTCTGGTGGGTTGTCTGAGAATTAATATTGGTCCTGGGGCAAAAAGCAGCTAAAATTCGTGAGGCTTAGAAAAAGAGTGTCACAGGGATGCTCCAAGCAGTCTGCTACTTCATTGTCTCTAGCACGAAATAACATCTCTAACTTTCAGAAGTGCTCAGCCTCCAAGAATTCTCTTTTGGGTCTGTAAGAAGAGAGAAAAGTAGTGGTTTTCAATTAGAATTTTAAATTTAAAAGATAAAACATGGATTTAACAAAAAACTGGCTTTGTCTCTTTCTTGAAAAAAAAAAGAAAAATAGAAAAAAAAGAGAAAGCCTTGTGGCTCCATTCTAAACTGGTCCCAGGTACCTGTGCAAGGGAGGTCTCTTGGAACCTGGATGCAGCTCCAGTAAATCCTGCAGTGTTCCCATTGGAAGACTTTGCAGAAGTGTATTTCAAAGGCGAGACTTGCTTTGAGTGAAAGGCCATCTGTTTAGAGGAACTTTGGTCCGACTTCCACTGGCATCAATGACAATTTTAGCGCTGAATTTGTCAGCTTCTCCTTGAAATCACACAGTTTTTCTCCTTTTCTTGTGCATACAGGTTTTTCTTTTCTTTGGCAAGGCCCCAAATATAAAGAGCATCCAAACTGTGCCTTTGTCCATCTCATTCCTGTGTTTTTCAGGTTCTTGAGTTCGTTTTGAACCTTATAGACTCTAGTTGGCAGGTTTTCACATTCAGTGACTGAAAGGAGTGAAAGAAGGGTTACAAGCATACAATTTCAACTGCGACAGTAGCTGAAGAATACTGAACAGGCTTTAATGCATGAAGGCATCAAGCAAAAGGAGATGGAGGACTTGTGGGTAGGCACTGTGAAGTTTATTGATGGAAAAAAACAAGTGCATTGCTCTTGCACTGAACCAGTAGAACATGGCAATGGTGAAATGTTGTTAAGATTAGTCTGATTTCCATGCATTACAGTAACTTATGGCTCTTTCAGATATGGCAGATCCAATTCCTTGCTGCTGTACCCCAGAATAACTTCGTTGGGTTCATTTGCTTTAACTATTACTTTGCTGTCTTGGTTGGGTGTGCTTATAAATCATTTGAGTAGAGCTGGTTAAAACTGAAATAACGTTGATGTAAGTGAGACCTTTCACTTCAGATTGAGATGGCAAAATATGTTCAGCCTCTTGAGAGGAAATGGCAGAGAGCTATGGCGAACTAAAGGAAAGCTGAGCATTGTAACTCTTGGGATCACATTGAGAAACTCTTTGTAAGGCCATGGCCTCTCACTTCATATTTTCAAGTGTCCAAACTGACTTTAATTCTGTTCAAAAGGAGGACAGTCAAACTTTTATTTTTCCTGCAAGTTTGTGTTCTCATTTCTCTCACTTTCACAAAGAATGTTACCTCAGAAACATTAAATGGGAAACATGTGCTTCAGGGCTAATGGTATTGCTTCTTTGTAAGGTCAGCTCCAAAGTCTCAACATAAAGGCTTTGTTAATCTAAAGTGAAATAAAAGCAGCTGTCATAAAGCATGTGATATATAAACTCTCATTTAAAGTTGTATTATATTCCTCTTATTATTTTTAATAGTCTGAATTGAGAGAGAGAAAAATATTTATTGAAAGGATAAAAAACAGAACTCTTCTAAACTTCTCAGGAATGGGGAGACAAATATTTTGTCATTGATAAAAAGACACTATCTTTAAGTGCCTTTTTGTCCCCCTTGCTTCTCATTTCTCTTAGGTCATATATTCTGCCTACAAAAGAACAAGGAGTGTTGGTATTCTGTAACTGAGAATAGCAGACAAGAAAAGATAAATTTTACAGCTTTTTCAAACCAAAGAAAGAACAGTTTTTCTTTTATTTATTAAGTTCTCATTTCACGACTCCACTCAAGTATTTAATTTTGGTTGGTGGTCCCAAGGAAAGGATTTCTCCTATGTTCCTGCTCTGCCTATCTGAAAGTTGCAGTCAAAATTGGCCAAAAGCAAGCTTTCCATGTCACAAGACCTCTGTTTGTTGATGAATACTGTTTTTTCTCTCAATGAAAATATAAGCTGCTTCTGTCTTCTACTGACCCCTTCAATCCCTACCTTGTATCTCATTAAGATTAATGCAATTTATGAGGTTGAGTTACTCCTTGCTTTTTTTGGAATAACTTTAGGTGTTGTACATTGAGGCCCAAAGAAAATGGTTCACATCACAGAAGCTTCATGTTGGATATGCCCTGGGGAAAACCACTGGCCCTGCTGGGTTTCTTGACAAACGGTTCCAGCTATGAAATCCATGGATTCTTACCTGCCAGGGCACATGATCATCAGTTGCTAGATATGAAGAGTTATCCTGATGGTGTCCATTTTGTGATAGTATCCATGCAGCTTTTAAGATATATATATAATGTTTTCAGTTACATGTATGTGTCAAGAAAAATTGCTGCCGTTATAAAAAACATGAATGACTGCGTGTGTCTGATTCTTCTCTCCAAAGACTCTTTTGCAAGGACAGGTATTAAAAATCAGGACCCATAGACAAGTTGGATGCCAAACTATTTCATTAAGAAACTTAGAAACTCCTTGGCAAACATAACCTGTGAAACTGAACACTAAATTTGCCTCTAAATGTTGAGTATGAGCTTTTTCCAAGACTCTAATGACCATTTGACTATATAAAATCACATTAGCAAAAAGTGTACAGATATGTGAGTGGTTTATAAGACGTTGGTGGAAATGTGCCTTTTCATGTATCTCAGTAAGAAAAGAATTAACTGAGGAAACCTTAAACTACATTTTCTTCAGTGCCTTGCTGGTTCTCATCAAAGCTATTACCTTGGAAATCAGAAAGTTCGGAATATTTGTAGAGAAGTTTTAGGTTTTGAAAAAGGCATATATACATTTCTCATATGTATCAGTGTTTATTTTTCTCATTTTGGTTGTTTTCTTCCTGTGTACAACAGATAATTTAGTTGTGGGTACAGCTATTTATTCTTTGATAGCTTAGCCAGCAACAAAATCTAGGGACAATTCTAGTAGTCTATAGAGAGAAATAAGTATAAAACTTATATAAGCAGAAAAATAAACAACAGTCCTACACTTTGTAGGCAGTGCACTGCTTTCCCTCTCAGTTTCAGCTGTCTTTTCATTTTTCTAACTTCAAAATTAATTTCTGGGTTTATCTTATTTAACATCTGTTTAATATATTTCATGGTTTTGCTCCCCACCCTCAGCAAATCTTTCTGCATTCATTGTAGATATTTTTATCTAACTGTAGTTTTATGACAGGATAAAAAGCCTTTCTTTTCAGTGTACAATTATAGTTATTCTTTATACAGCCTATATGCATTTCATAACATACATCTTGAGATACTTGTTTTTGTGAACTTTAACTGGAATATCCTCAAATCTCTTTTATAACTCTTTTGGATATCTTTCTTTTGTTTTTATTCTTTATTTTCTTTTCTGGAAAATCACGGTTTCTCTTTTTACAGTTCTTCAAGAAATCAGAAACCTTATAAAAAACTGTCAAAATTAAAAAAGCATGTTCTGTGAAACCAGAATATCTATGTAAGTGTTTTTATTGTCCCTTCTTCCTTTTCAAGATCAAAGCATCAAGGGACAAGAAAATAGGGTGAGAAAAGTCAATTCAAGCTTGCAGAATTTATGCTCATGCCAAGTATTTATCCAGTGATTCATCAAAAATATTGCAAAATGTAGTACTGGATTTTTAATGATCACAGGTTTCACTGCCAGTTCTTCTAAGACATCCTGTTTTTGTGCAGTGCTTTAAACAAAAGAAGAAGTCAATACATTAGCTTGAACCATACTGCAGGGGCAACTGGAAGCCACTAATGGGATGGGCATAGCTCATTTTGAAGTGGCTTTTAAAGGAATGTAGATACTTTATTCAGTGGTACTAGAAAACTCGAATTTAATTTGATTGTAGAGAAATGTCTTGTAACTGAACAAGTTCCTGTTTCTGCTCACAGAATAAAGAGATCTCTCAAGAGTAAGATTAATCCTAAAAAGAAGTGGCACAGGCCTGGCAAGAGTAATTTCTCACATTTCAATTCAGCTGAAATAAAAGGTGAAATTTCAGAGCTACAAGCCATGAAATAGTGAGAAACAGGTTACTTGTTTTTAGGAATCCTTGTCATATGAAACAAATGGACACACAGGAGATGCAAACAGACCCTGACCTCTGTTGACAAATTAGGCTTTGGTTAAGCAAGACACAGTGAAAGTAGAAAAGAGTAGAGGAAACAAGGTAAAACAGAAAGGTATGGGTCAATATCAAAGAATATGAAGGACAAAATAATTGTGAATGTAGCCAAGGTAATGCATATCTTATCAATTAAAACTGAAACTTGTCTGCATGAAATCTATTACTTTGCTGAACTTCAACATGTACAAACCACTAATACAGAAGGATTTGTTCCAACAATTTCTAACTATTGGGAATTGCTGCATTCCAGCTGCCGTCCTTGCTCCCTCTATAGGTGGCTATACTTCAGCCTGTTCTTATTATATAAGTAGCAACACTGTAAGAGGAGCTCAGTCCATGAAGAAGAGGAGAGGCTTTGAGAGGCTTCAGCTCCTGAGGCACTTTCCTGAGTGCCTTTCCGCGGTGCTCTGCATAAAAGTGAAGCCAGTCCAAACACCACTGTTTTTCAGCCCAACCACGGGTGCTTTCCACCATATTTCCTACCATATAATGTATCAGAAACTTATTTAAAAAAAAAAAAATAGGGACAGCAAAATGAATGTGCAACGTTATAACCTCTGTATTAATGACATCAGCATATAGATAGAAAGAAAAGACAAGCAGATGCTAAGAGGTAACTCTAGAAACTCAGTTTTAAGGAGCAGAACTGCTACCAAAGATAAGTTTTGCTGACAAAGCATAGTATGCCTGCTATTCAAGCTGCATAGCATGTGTCTATATGAACAGCTTACTCTAAAATTTATTTTAAGACCAATCCATGACCTTTTTTTCATATGACATTCTTAAAAGTGAGAATGCATAGTTCAGTGCAATGAACTGTAGTGTGCAACCACATATAACCACAAAGGTTATATATATATTAATGAAGGTATAAAATAGAGAACAAAGTTGGAATGAAATGCATGGGAAAACTTTGGCTCTCATGCTGCACAGAAAAGGGCAGGCAGATTTGTCTCTTGTGAAACATGAACAAAAACACGTAACTAAAATTTTAAACATACAAGTTTTTTGGCTTCTCTTCCTTCCAGGATTACTGAGGTAATGAGGATGGGATTCTACTTGTACTTTTAGAAATGTTATTAATGGCGTTTCTGATTGCCAATGGAAATATCTTTGCTGACTCCTAACGGGCTGTGTTCATTTTTTTGGAGCTGTAAAACACTGATTGTTCCAAATCATCTTAAAGATGCCCCTTCTCAGTCACTCCAGGAGACAATTTCCAGCAAAAAATCCATCAAGCTTAACACATGTAAGCAAGGAGAAGTGTCCAGCCTCTCTAATGGGAACAGCAGAGACATGGGCACATGCTGCCCCACGGCACTCACATCCTCCTCCAGTGCTGCTGCTTTGGCAGAGCTTTCACACTCATCATACAGCAGCAAAGAATATTGTAACATGGAATCTTCACCCTGTTGTTAAAAGCGTCACTGCCAACAAAATATGCATTTAAAGGAATTGTCAGATTCTCACTTGACCATAGTTTTGCACATCCGAAAGTGGGGAAGAGTATAAGAAAAGCGGCTCAGACTAAGTTGAATAGGAATTAGAGGGCAAGAAGAAGAGAGCTAAATAGCTTTGCTCTCTTGCACAAATCTGTAAGACTGAGCACTGGAGAGACAATAGAAGAGAAGATTTTCCAGAGAAAGGAACCTGATACCCAAAGAAAATCTATTGCCTTCTTGCAATGTTTTTCTTTAGATTACGCAATGAGAGGTTTCAAGGAAAGATATTAGAGTTTAGAGATCTGTGAGAGAAGTCCTCCTCTCTTCACTTTTGAAATAAAAGGTTTTTCTAATATTCTTGCAAATAAAACAATAAAAAAGAAAATATGTGGTTTGTTTTGAGACATGCACACAGGCATTTATGGCAGCTGTACAGCATGGTTGATATGATGATCTTATCTTTTTGAGCCAGCAAAAAAGTGGCTGAGTGGTGATGTAGGTTTTGATCCTTACCACCTGTGTTACACAGGTGATGAAGCCAAATGGGGTTGCTGCTGGCATGCCATGGGAAGGTTTTGCTCCCTTTTTTGAGGATGTGCATGGGTGAGCATGGATCTGCTCTGTATAGGCTGGTTTTTCTCTAAAGAGCTACAGTAGCATTTGATGTACAGTTAGTTATTTTAATTATTTTGCACTGCGAAACTAAAAGAGAAGTTGACCTCTGATGAGCAGCA
Organism: Aleadryas rufinucha; assembly: GCA_013397815.1. NCBI lineage: Eukaryota > Metazoa > Chordata > Aves > Passeriformes > Aleadryas > Aleadryas rufinucha. The sequence goes on from VZTH01018247.1 coordinate 239,604, forward strand.
GCCTCTGGTTTTCTGCATTGAATAATGGAGGTGGGCGGCTGGGTGCTGAAGCAAAGTTGCTGTTGGAGTGTGGAAATTAATTATTAAGGTACAGAAAGATGCAAGCTGGGGAAGAAAAGAAGATAGACCAGCATAGTAGAGAAGTGCTGGTGCTTCATAGGTAATGTGGAGGATATGTGGATGAAATCCTGTTTGCTGCTTATAGGTGCATAAAAGGATGTGGATCCCCATAGCTATATTGGTATTTTATGGTACTTGTTGCCAGTGGAGGAGACATTGGTCTCTGTTTATCTTAATATGTCGATGCCCTTTTGCTTTTCTGTTGAATGAAATTAGAGGGCTTACTCCCCTTTTCAGGAGCATCTGAGGCTCTAAATCTGATTAGAAAAGCTTTTTTTCGTCTGGGCTTGGGAGAGTTTCAATGAAGCTGTTTCTGTGCGTGTCTAAGAAATTAATGTACTCTCTGAGTGCTACCAAATAGCTTCAGTCTCTAGAGATTTGTTCTAACTTGTGAGCTTTCTGGGGAAGCAGTTGACAACTCAGTTTTCAGTTGGGCTGTTATGGAGAGATGGATGTCATTCGGACATGGATCCAGTGTATATGTGTCCAGTGTTCTAGGGGAAAGCTGGAGGATCAGCCTTGCTGCTTCTTGAGCCTCTGTGAGGGCCTGGCTGCCATAATATTGAACTGAATCCTGGCAGAGAGACAGGTTTAGATCTTCATGAGGAATTGTGGTTTGTTTTCAAACTGCACACCACTCTGAGGTAAGTTGCATGTGCTGCATGGCTTTAAGTCATACATGTGTTTTGGCATGTGGACTGTCAGAATAGGAATATATGTCAGAATATCTTCCAAATATAGCTTAATGCCTCCCCTTGAGCCTTAGTAACACAGAGATGAACACAGTCCTGGAGGTACTTGGTGTTTACAGGTATGTGAAGCTCTGCAGTGTGTTTTGTATCTGCTGATGTGTAAGGAAGAGAAAGCCAGTGATGCCATGGTTGAATTGTTAGAGGAAAGCAAGTAATGTCTGCCGCTATAGTCCTCACTGTTCACCATGGACATCTCAGGTGATGGAGGTGATGCAGCTCAAAATCAAAAAGGAACCTCTATTGGTGTGCATGAAAGTTGGTGCTTTTCAAAGAATTACTCCTTGTTTTTATGCTGATCTTAGAATGCCACATATGAATGTGAAATGATCGAAGTACTGTAATTCTTAACTCCTGTATTCACTTCATTTTGAATTTATGCAAATAGGCCAACCCCATAAGTAGTGGCATTTTTTTGCTCTTTCTCGCAAAGAAGAAATAGTTTCACTAACTTTAATGAGAAAAGGGAACTTTGTATGGAAAACCTGAGGCTGGAGACAATTAGTCCAGCTATTGAAATGGTCTTTATTCTGGATGAAGTTGCACCAGCTTGAAGGACAGCGCTTGCAACTGGCGTAATGCAGGTGTGCTTGGGATTAATGTGTGGAGGCGAAGCGTGGTTCAGCTGCCTCGGTGGATCACACTAACTCCAGGAGGCAGGGAATCAGCTGGTATCAGTTAGCCATCAGGACATATGCCTCTGGCTGGCTTGCTGCCTGGCACACGCCTGTGCAATAACAAGAGACAGGCAGGACTTAGGAGCACATTGGGAGACAATTTGACACAGAACCGAGCAGGCAGCGCGGAAGATGAAACAGGGAGTTTTAGAGGTAGGCGTAGAGTAAATTACCAAAGCGTTTCTCTTTTCCATGTGTTTAATTTGAAGTCTGATTTCATAATAAGTGATCCCATGTGGTGCCTCCTTAAAGTAATACTTACCTATTGTAAGCCTTTAAACATTCTGAGATGCCTGAAGTATGAAGTAATTTTAATCTATTAGCTGGAATGTACTAATCTCACTTAACAAATTTTTTAACTGCTATTGAATATTTTAATGTCATTTTTCCTCCTTGTTCTGCTCTCTCTCCGTTACTGTTCCTGCAGCAACCCTGGCATAAATACAGCTGCATCACGTATGGTTGAGTTGGTGGTGAATGGTGGTTGAATAGAATGTTTTAGCTGAATGTGTATGTTTAGACAATATAAATCAATGGTCTAATATACTAATACAGTGAGTAACTTTCTCCCTAGTTCAGCTGTAGGTTTTAGCAAAAGCATTACTACAGGGGTGGTAACTCCCTTTTCTTTTTTCTTTTATTTTTTCTTTCATTTTTTTCTTTTTCATTTTTCCTTTTTTCTTTTTCATTTTTCTTTTTTTCCCCCTTCCGTCAGAAGTATGACAAACATGGTGACCGTTTCCTTTCACAAGACAATCTGGCTTGACCCTTAATAACTGTCTTGAAATCTCACTCAGTTGATTGTACTCATTTTGGTGATGTGAAACAAAAGAAACAATGTTCTGTGCTTGTAGGTCGTGTTGCAAGGAACAGCACTGAGAATCTGAGGAATGCAAGAGTTTTCCAATAAAAACACCACAGTAATTGCTTTAAAGGAATGATTCATACATGTAATCTTTCAAATATGCTGGCATGGGTTTTGTTAAGACCGATTGACTTGGCTAGTGTGATAGGTGCTATTCTTCAGAAACATACCTAATGATAATAAAGAGATCTTGTCTGATCTCAAAGCAAGGTAGGGCCAAGTAAGGCTAACTCTTGGACATGAAACTTTCTGGACAAAACAGTTTGCAGAAGCAGATGCTTTTTATTTTGGGTCATGCTGCACTGGTAGAAGTGATCTCTGTAATTACCATCATGATCCTGACAATCTGGTGACATTAAAATAAATCATTCAGGTTGGAAGGGGCCTTAGGATGTTGCCCAACAATGAATTCAGAGACAGTCTGAAGTTCCTCAATTAAGGAAGCTTAATAATTTCCTTAGAAAATTGGTGATGCTCTGGTTGGTACAGCCACATGTGCTGATCGCCTTTGTTGTTGATAGGTCATAAGTCACTAATGTTTAGACTCCTGTCCACCAAGACCCCAGAGACTTTGCAGTGGAGCTGCTCACTCCAGGGCCTGTACAGCTCTTTCATTGTAAGAAGAGAACCAGGTTGCCTGAGAGACAAAGTCCCTGCTCTAACTCCCCCAAATGAACTGTGATTTGCATTATTAATCTACTACCTTCTTCCGACTGTAATTGGCTGCAAAGGATTGCTGCTGCATGCTGGTTAAAAAGTTCCCATGTCCACCACCAAAAAGATTTGATTTTGATCAGAAGCAATGTCTGTATAGTCTAGACCTGAGAAAATATGAATAAAGTCCAAATAATCTTGGGGAATGTTCTGAAGCTTTCTACATGAAGAACAAGAAGAGTTTACATGCAAGATCTATTTGACTGGTGTCTCCAGTGCTACTTTCAGTAGCAACTCTTTTTCTCAGTTTTCCATGAACAGCTCTTGATCAGGAGTACCCCTGCTAAAGTAATATCACACTGAGGTGATTGAACTTAGAAGCTTTTTCACCCTACCATTTGTTTTTGTGTTTCTTTTTTACCCCAATTTTTCTAAGGCTCGTGGTTATGGGATTCTCTGTATCTTAACTAATATGATTAAAGTTTTCATTTGAATACAGTATTACTCACCAAAACTGATCATGAAAGGAGACAGCCTTGCACTGAATAAAAAATAGATAAGAGCTGGCCCGTAATCTGGATACAGGCCTAGGATCAGATGTAGGTGAATAGTGAATTACCAGTTATTCTATATACTTACATATACAGAATGTTATACAATATCTTACGACCTGTTCTATGCATATATAGACTACTAAACTGTGTAAAATGAGCTTCACACTTTATGTTGCTACAGGTATGTGGGTACAGCATGTGATGCCCACCAAGTGAAGTGAAAATGCTATCAAAAGGTGGACATCCTTTTTTTTGTTTGCTGCATACATCCAGTGAAGTTGTAATTGTGGAAACAGTTTTGAGTTTTCCTTTCTCTCACTTTATTTTTAAGTATTCTATTAGATTTTTTTTTAGAATTTCTAAATATACACAGGAGAATTTTTAAGACATTTGTCTAATTATCTTATTAAAAAGTTGGTAGGAGTGGAAGAGAAGAAAGTAAAAAAACCTGAAACCATCACCACCCACATGCTCTTCTGAAATGCCCATGCCTTTGTTTGTATTGCATAATAAAAACAGAATGTTGGCTTTTTATAGGAAATTGGGAAAGCAATCAATGAATAATACTATAAATTGCCTTAGGGCATGTTGAGAAATGCCTTAAGAATGGCTGAAATACAATGTTACTCTCGGAAAGCAAACAAAAGTTCAGACCCCTCTTACTACGGAGTACCGATGCAGACACTTGCCGAACAAGGGACAGTGAGGATTTTGGGAAACTTTGGATTCACTAAAGAGCAGGGGTCTATGTAACTGGGAAGTAGAATAGGACTGTGACAGCCACATGAATCCAAAGTGAGACTGAGAATTACAGAGCTGGTGCTGCCATGAACAAGACACAGGAGGGGAAACTGTGATTTGCTTGCTGGCTAGACTGGCTCCAGAGCACTTTGAGGATTACTATGTGGTAGATTGAAAGTCCTGGCAGACAAAAATGCATTAACAGAAGTGTTAGTCTGTCCTAATGGGAATGTGGGTAACAGTTCCATCAACTCCATCTCTTTATAAAGACCACAGATTACATTTGTTTAGTAATAATTAAGGGGAGGGGGGGGAGAAATCCCCAAGCCCATACACCCTTCTCTCTTTTGTATTTTATTTGTGGAATTACTGAAGCAGCCAAATCTCACCCCCAGAAATGTACATGCATCCAGTTGAAAAAAATTTTACTTCCTGAAAAATTTTCTATAATTGGAAGGAAAAGAGGCTGGTCATTCTTAAATTTGATGAGCAATTGGTGAATCAAAGTCTGGCTACTGTTGTGCTCCTTCTTTTAAGTCACTGAATTTCAAATAAAAAATAGCCTTTAAACTATGCCAGCTGCAGCATAAAATTGTCTCACCAATATAGCTGCTAATCTGAAATATCCTAAATAACTTCATATATATATTTTTTTTTTAAAGCAATAGAAGAGTGTTGTAAGAGTGTGTTCTTATCATGGATACAATAGGCTGTCTGCCAGTGTCTTCTGAGGAAAATGTGCCTGTGAACTTTTTCTGTTAACTGGTGTAAAATGACGGTTCCATAATGAATAGATTAATTGGATTTTTTTATTAGAATAAAAAATGCTTTTCAGTTTAATTTTTTTTCTTCTATTAAGTAAGAGAGATGGATTTAACTGGTGTCTATTGGCTTAGCAAAGCACTATTAGCTGATGAGCCAACATCTAGGGAAGCAAACTGAACAGGGAAGTTGCAGGCAGTGGAAAGCAGCATCCCATACAGCTAGTGGTCATTTAGCTACATTGGCATTGGAATCAGTTTGAAAGAGCACAGCATAAGTACAGATATAGCTTAGTATTTGTGGCAGG